>CM033688.1:18362610-18654110 GCA_019514585.1 Dendrobium officinale
CTGCCTTATCTACTGACATTTCAGATCCACACGATCAGACTGTAATTTGGAACCAGCTCCAGATTGGGTAGACTAGGTCTGAGTCAGTTTGTACCCTTTTTCCTTTCTTGAGTCTATTGTATTTGATGTGGCTCCTGATGCTTTGTAACTTGGAAGATTTCTGACTGTTCCCTAGAGTTTACTATTTTTGGTAACATCGTCTGAGACTATTTTATATCATCCTGGATGATCAGTTCAAAAGAAGAAACCCAAATTAGGGCATCCTCATTAAAGCAGTCATCATTATGCAAAAAATATCATCCTGGATGATTTTGTATCGGCCAGGACGATAGGCTCAAAACAGAAAGAATCTGCCGCCAGATCTATTTAGGAATTACTTATTTTTGGACATCGTCAAGATGGATCATCCAGGACTATAAAATATCGTCCAGGATGATCCCGGACAATTTTTTGAAAATTTCTCCGGAATTTAAGCAAAGCAATTATGACTTGATTGCATGATCAAATCGTCCTGGACAATTGCAAAATCGTCCCGGCCGATATGCTGGACGATTGGACATCATACAACTATTTTTCAGGGCGATGTTCAGAACTATATTCCACTATTTGTTTTGATTGTCCAGGATGATATATTATCATCCTGGACGATAAGAAAAAATTTCTTCTGATCGTCTCAAATCATCCCAGCTGATTGGGCTTAAATTGCATTGATCGTACAGGATGATATTAATATCAGTATCATCCTGGATGATAATGTCGGCAACTTGCATTAATGAGCTCATTTTGAGATATTATATTTAAGCTATGACATAACACTTTGTAAGTGTCTTTGGTAGCCATTGTATCTTCGTTTTTTTTTTGGGGGGAAACGTGAAGAGAGAGCTTGAAAGGGAGTGAGGAAAGGGTGGAGTTTGAGAGAGGGAGAAGATCCTGTGAGGGGGGACTCAAGGGAGTGTAGAGGGGGTTCCACACGGTTGCTCCGGCAAGCTCGCACCTGAATACCATTAGATTAAAGGCTTGTCTCGATGGAAGTTTACCAAACAAGAAGATCTCTTTGGTGTCAAAGGACCCGACGACTCCGTCGGACCGGGGAAGGTGGAAGTGATTTTGTAAGGGCTTATCCGCCTAGCTATGGGGGCTAAAGGAGAGACACTTAGTTTAGTGCAATACTTGGAGGGTGCCTCCAAGGAGTGGACATAGGTCAAGGTTTGACCAAACGACTATAAATCTGGTGTATTCTTTCCTTTATTACTTCCGCATTTAATTTACGCATCATTGATTTCTTCGTTGTTATTTTGGTTTGTAGTTTTATTTTAAAGATCTTTAACAACCAATTCACCTCTCTCTTTTTAGCTTTGGGCCAGTTCATAGGGCCTAACATCCCTAACGAACTTTCAAGTGGTATCAGAGCACTTTCAAGTGGTATCAGAGCACTTTCTAGTGTTATTCAGAGCACTTTCAAGTGGTATCAGAGCAGGATTCATAAAATAAGTTTTTAAAAGCTTTTGAATTTTTGATCCATGGCTAATTTTTATAATCGTACTATTGTGGAAGGTTATTCAATCACCAAATCACCTTTATTTGAAAATATTACTTTTGATTTTTGGAAAACTCGCATGTCTACTTTCTTGCAGTCGATTTATTTTCGTATGTGGCATATGATTTTAACTGGTTATACATTACCATCACGTGTTATAAATGGGATTAAAACTGATGTTCTTTTTTAATCAATGGAATAGGGAAGATCAACTAAATGCTTAATTTATTGCAAAATCATTAAATTGCCTTTTTTGTGTTTTAAATTCTAAAGATTTTATGTTAGTGTCCACGTGCACTACTGGTAAGAAAATTTGGGATAAACTACACACCATATACGAAAGCACTAGTGAAATCAAGCAATCCAAGTTGAATATGTTAATGCATGATTTTGAACTGTTTTCCATTAAACCTTATAAGACGATCTTAGACATGTATACTAGGTTTATTCAAATTGTGACATTATTGCATGCTTTAAGAAAAGAATTTTCTAATTTTGAAAAAGTTAACAAATTCTTTGTTGTCTACTGGATAAGTTTGATGCTAAAATTGTTTCTATTTGTGAATCAAAAAATTTTAATGAATATTCTATTGATAATTTGATTGGCTCACTCATTTCCTACGAGCAAAGTTTGGATCAAAGACTTTTAGATGCAGGTGAAATGATTGTTCTAAAAGCTGAAGATGCGGAAAAAGATAGCTTAGTTGGTGACGAAAGCAATGACTTGACAGGCAAATTAAAAATCTCACCAAAGCATAAGCATCAACAAAAATGGAAGAAAGGTAAAAATAGTAAGGATGTTAATATTTCTTCTGATGCTATTTGCTTTCGATGTAGGAAGCCTGGTCATATGAAAAATCAGTGCCCTAATTTAAGAATTCTTCCAGCAAAAGAAAAGGGTAAAGCGAAGCAAATTTTAAACTGGGGAGATAATGAAAAGCAAAAAATCTCCTGGAAGACCTAGTTTCTGAAGCATTAGACCAGGAGAAAGATAATGGTTAAAAGCCTTATTTGTGTGTTTGTGTTGTGTTTTGTTATTTTCATTTTTTGTTTATTTGTTTTGTTCCGATTTTTATTTTGTTTTTTTGTTTTTGTTTATTCTTTAATTTTTTTTGTTTCATGAAATTTCTTCTCTGATCAACACACACATTCACCTTTCTAAAAATAAAAAATCTACTTTCTATTTTTTCTTGAAATCTTTGGCAAGTTGTGATTGACTTCTCTAAATTAGTCAAAGAAAGGGAACGCATGATTCTATTTCTCTTTCTCTTTTCTTAAAGATGTTATTTTACTTTTGATTGAAAATCTTCATCATATTTTTAATTGGATTTTGAAACTAATTTTTTTCATCTCCCTACATTTTTTCTATCACATAGGAATCTTTTGCAATATTATTGAATCCACCATAAAATTTTCTTAATCAAGTTATTCATATTGTCAATAATTTGGGTTTACTTTAGTTTTGAAAATATAAGAAAGAAAGAATATTTTTTGAAAATAATTAAAAAAAAAGTGGCCAATGATGCCAAACCAAAAGTTGCGCAATGATGCCAAATTAAAAAAAAAAATCACAAAGTGTATTAAAATCAAAAAATGCTCAAAGAGCCATTCAAGTGATAAAGGGCATAAAATGAGCCCACAAAAAAAATATGCTTATTTTTTCTTATACTACTAAAAGCTTAAGAAAATTCTTGATATGTTCAAAACTTGTGCTTAAAAATCTTGGTTCCAGATTCAGCAATTCGTTCATTGATCTTCTATTAGATATGTTTTTTGAAAGGAGTTTTAAAAAATTAATGTTTCTTTTTCTCGTTTATTCCTTGAATTGGATATTGGATTAAAAAGTTTTTAAGCCTTTAAAAGAACTTGAGTTGGGATTATCAAACTCTGAATTTCTAACCTTTTCTGGGCTATGCGTTGTCAAAACAATTCTATTAAGTTTTTGATTAAAACCAAGAGGTAAATTTCTCATTTTAAGAATATTTGTTTTGTTCACTAGATCAGGGATTGTTTCTGTCTTTTAATCATTTTGTTTTTGTGCCCCTTCTCTTTTTGATAATGTCAAAGGGGGAGAACGATTGTTGTTGAATTTTTGTACTGTTGTCAAATTTGCATCTTTTTTTTCCTTTCAAAAAAAAATTTAAAACAACAAAAATATTTTTATCTCCCCTATTTTTAAAGTGTTATTCTAGTGAGGGGGAGATTAGGAGAAAATGTTCCTTTTTGAAAATTCAAATTGTAGTGTTCGCCATCATAAAAAAGGAGGAGATTGTTGCGAATCTATTTTCATAGTTTATGATTTTGATGATAGAAAACACACTTATTTCTCTATGACTGCCTTATCTACTAACATTTCAGGTCCACATGATCAGACTGTAATTTAGAACCAGCTCAAGATTGGGTAGACTAGGTCTGAGTCAGTTTATACCCTTTTTTCTTTCTTAAGTCTATTGTATTTAGTGTGGCTCCCGATGCTTTGTAACTTGGAAGATTTTTTATTGTTCCCTTGAGTTTACTATTTTTGGTAACATCGTCTGGGACTATTTTATATCATCATGGATGATCAGTTCAAAAGCAGAAACTCTAATTAGGGCATCCTCATTAAAGTAGCCGTCATTATGCCAAAAACATCGTCCTGGATGATTTTTTATTGGCCAGGATGATAGGCTCAAAGCAGAAAGAATCTACCGCTAGATCTATTTAGAAATTACTTATTTTTGGACATCATCCAGGTGGATCATCCAGGACTATAAAATATCATTCAGGATGATCTAGGAAAATTTTTCTAGAATTTAAGGAAACTAATTAAGACTTGATTGCACGATCAAATCGTCCTAGACGATCACAAAATCATCCAGGCTGATATGTTGGACGATTGGACATCAGACAGCTATTTTCTCAAGGAGATGTTCAGAATGATATTCCATGATTTGTTCTGATCTTCCAGGATGATATATTATCATCCTGGATGATAAGAACAAATTTCTTCTAATCGTCTCAAATCATCTCGACTGATTGGGCTTAAATTGCACTAATCGTAAAGGACTATATTAGTATCATCCTGGACCATAATGTCGGCAACTTGCATTAAAGAGCTCGTTTTGAGATCTTCTATTTAAGCTATGACATGACACTTTGTAAGTGTCTTTAGCAGTCATTGTAGCTTTGTTCTTTTGGGGGAAACTTGAAGAGAGAGCTTGAAAGGGAGTGAGGAAAGGGTGGAGTTTTAGAGAGGGAGAAGATCCTGTGAGGGGGGACTCAAGGGAGTGTGGAGGGGGTTTCACACGGTTGCTCTGGAAAGCTCGCACCTGAATACCGTCGGATTTAAGGCTTGTTTCGAGAGAAGTTCACCAAAGAAGAAGATCTTTTTGGTGTCAAAGGACCCGGCGACTCCGCCGCACCGGGGAAGGTGGAAGTGATTTTGTAAGAGCTTCTCCGCCTAGCTATGGGGGCTAAATGAGAGACACTTAGTTTAGTGTAATACTTGGAGAGTGCCTCCAAGGAGTGGACGTAGGTCAAGGTTTGACCGAATCACTATAAATTTTGTGTGTTCTTTCCTTTTTTACTTTCGCATTTAATTTCCGCATCGTTGATTTCTTCGTGGTGATTTTGGTTTGTAGTTTAATTTTAAAAGATCTTTAACAACCAATTCACCTCTCTCTTTTTAGCTTTGGGCCAGTTCATAGGGCCTAAATCCCTAATGAACTTTCAACCCTAATTTGGACATGTCTTCTAGGTTCTTAGGGTCAGGAAGTTATAACTCATATTTCTTCAAGAGATTCTTAAAAATTCTTTTAATTACTTCCTTTTTGAATGAGTCTTATTTTTTTAGTGATTCAAAATTCTCTATAGTCTCTTTAGGAGTGAGATTGGAATGAGGCTTGAGCTGTTAAATCTAAAATTCATTATACTAGTATGGAGAAAGACGACCTAAATTTTCTACTTAAGCTTTTATAGTTTGCTTGCCCTTATCAACTATAGACACTGACCCAGGATACTTTCCTAAAAATTTCTAAGGTTTTAATTTCCTTAACTCTACTATCGATTCATCTTCAAGGAAAGATAACTGAGAAGCTTCCTCCTGAAGATTGGACTTAACTTAATAGTTTCCCAAATGTCTTTATAGTAAATCCTTTCAATAGGAAGGCCACCATACCATGTATATTTTTAGAGCATATCTATAACAAACTATTCTTGAAGCTGAGGATCACTCTTCATGATAGATTCCTCCATCTTAAAATGTAATATATTAGATTACTGCCAGTTTTTATTTCTCAATCACCAAATCCATGATTATAACATGATGGTGTACTCTATCAAACCTTTTCACAAATAAATATTCTAACTCAATAAAGGTATATACTGGCCCATTAAGTAATTCTATGTTCCAATCAAAATCTACCTTAGATAAAATGCTTACAAACTTCCTAAATAACATCATATCACTACCCCTTGTATTACAATAACAAGCCTACAAGTGTGCTCAATGTTCTTTGGGATTTCTTGTAAAATCAAAGTTTTTAAATAAAGGTGGTATAAATCCTTTATAGTAAGAGACTAAGTTATATTCTTTTAGGTAATGTCTAACCCTTAGAATAAGTGAAGTGCCTTGAAATCATGCCAAAGCCACATATACCTGCAAATCTACCAACATCCTTATATCTATAGATTGTAGTGACTCTTTTGCTAATTTTATGACTTTGGTTCATTTTCTTTAACTTTATTTATTTTTTATTACAATGTTGAATAAATTCTATTGGTACTAATTATATTTGTTCTTTAGATAACATACTTTTTTTGCTTTGCAATACTATCGTGTCAACCATTAATACATCCTTCCTCTTTTACATTTTAGCATGAAAGTATGAGATACGCCAAGTGGGGGGGGAGCGTAAATTGGTATTTTAAAAAATAAATCCTAAATTGGAGATCTTTTTTTTTTTTTTGAATTTTGTTTATTTGAAAAGGATGACTTAACTAATCAAATGCATAAGCTAATAATTTGATAATATTTATAATAATGTTGATGAAATTTTAAATCACATAGCAAAATACAAAAATCAAATTTTCACCAAGTAGTTATAGCAAAGTTAAATGCAAGAAAAGTAAAATACATAAAATAAAAAAAGCACACAAAAAATTTTTATTGTGATTTGGTCAACCTTGACTTACATCCACTCCCCGGAGTCCTCCACTCTAAGATTTGCACTACTTAAAAGCAACTCTCATTCTGCTCCCATAGCATGGTGTAAAAGCCTTTACAAAAACTCACATTCACCTTCCCTAGTGTGGCGGAGTGCCGGAAGCTGTGTCATGCTCCCAGTAATGGCAATGGACCTTCTCATTTTTCTCCCTCCAGGAGAAGGAAAAGAACCTTCGAGGACTTTAACCTTGAAGCCTCTCCCCCTAGAGAGCTCCCACAAGACTCACCCAAGCCATAGGACAAGAAAGCATGCAGCTAACTCAGAGCAACTGTGTGATCCCCTCACACTACTTCTTCCTCACGTACAAACTCACCTTCTCCTTCCTCTAACAAGCTCTAAATCTTTTTAAAAATCTCCCTCTCAAGAGTTCCTTTAGAAGTCACATTCCTCTCTCTTATTTTTAATGAATAACAATATTATTTATATAATAGGCTTTGAGAAACGCTAAAAGTTCAAAATACTTATTACTATTTGTATAGTACTATCACATATCATATAATATGATCAATTCAAAATACCTTCGTCCAAGTATGAAGAAGTATGAATAGGTAGTAGTTTTTCAATACATCATACAATATAATATGAATATCATCTAATATGATATAGTATATTTCTTTTATTCATCTAGGATGAAAGATGGGAAAACTGAAATTAATCTTTGTTCATTTTTCGATACGATTTCATTCAAACAATATGATCAATTAAAATTATTCAGGTCATCTTGTATGATGTATAAATCATACAATATGATTAGTTCAAAATTTAAGAATTTATCTGGTATAAACTTTGGTACAGCTAAAAAATGCCTTGGTTCATCATATACGGTATGATCCAAGTCATATAGTACGATCATCAATTATTAATTAAACCTTTATTTAATTGACTAATCATGGGGGTTAATTTTAGCAAGTTTTCAAATATTTGTACAGTATGATTTAAATCATATAGTACAATTTGTTTAAAATTCAAATCTTTAAAACTTGCTTAAATTAATCTGGTAGTTAAGGTTTAAGGTAGAAAATAAATTGTATAGTATGATCACGGTCATACAGTGTGATTAGTTCACAAAAGTTAGCTGTTAAGCCACAGTATATTATAGAGTATGATTTAAAATCATATAGTACATTCTACACAACAATTTTTTTTTTCTTAAAAAATAACTCTCCCCTATGTGTTTGCATGGTCACTCAATCTAAATACACTATTTTGTGGCTAGACTCAAGAAAAAAAAAAATAAAGAAAATAAAAATTATAGACTCCTTCACATCCTCTTCTATCCAGTCTTGAGTCTTCAATTATTCTAAGTAGTGTGTAATCTCCCTAAAATGTTAGTACACACAAATAAGAGTAACATTCAAAATATTTAATATAGAAGGAAATATTTCAAATAATATTATTTATCATCATCAAAATCACAGACTAAGGATCCTGGATTGCAACAATTTAAAAGTGCTCTGATAGCACTAGAAAGTGCTCTGATACCACTTGAAAGTACTCAGATGACACTAGAAAGTGTTCTGATACCACTTGAAAGTTTGTTAGGGATGTTAGGCCCTTATAAACTGGCCCAAGGCGAAAAAGAGAGAGTTGAATTGGTTGTTAAAGATCTTTTAAAATAAACTACAAACCAAAATCACCACGAAGAAATCAACGATGCGGAAATTAAAAGCGGAAGTAATAAAGTAAAGAACACACCAGATTTATAGTGGTTCGGTCAAACCTTGACCTACGTCCACTCCTAGGAGGCACCCTATAAGTATTGCACTAAACTAAGTGTCTCTCCTTTAGCCCCCACAGCTAGGCGGAGAAGCCCTTAC
The DNA here is from genome assembly GCA_019514585.1 of Dendrobium officinale. Taxonomy (NCBI): domain Eukaryota; kingdom Viridiplantae; phylum Streptophyta; class Magnoliopsida; order Asparagales; family Orchidaceae; genus Dendrobium; species Dendrobium officinale. The sequence goes on from CM033688.1 coordinate 18,371,169, forward strand.
AAAATCACTTCCACCTTCCCCGGTGCGGCGTAGTCGCCGGGTACTTTGACACCAAAGAGATCATCTTCTTTGGTGAACTTCCCTCGACACAAGCCTTAAATCTGATGGTATTCAGGTGCGAGCTTGCCGGAGCAACCGTGTGGAACCCCCTCCACACTCCCTTGAGGCCCCTATCACAGGATCTTCTCCCTCTCTCAAACTCCACCTTTTCCTCACTCCCTTTCAAGCTCTCTCTTCAAGTTTCCCCTAAAAGAATGAAGCTACAATGGCTGCCAAAGACACTTACAAAGTGTCATGTCATAGCTTAAATAGAAGATCTTAAAACGAGCTCATTAATGCAAGTTACTGACATTATCGTCCAGGTTGATACTAATATTGTCCTGTACGATCAGTGCAATTTAAGCCCAATCAACCGGGACGATTTGAGACGATCATAAGAAATTTGTTCTTATCATCCTGGATGATAATATATAATCCTTGACGATCAGTATAAATTATGGAATATCATCCTGAACATCACCCTTAAAAAGAGCTGTCTGATGTTCAATAGTCCATCATATCGGCCAGGATGATCTGGCGATCGTCCAGGACAATTTGATCTTACAATCAAGTCATAATTTCTTTCCTTAAATTCTAGAGAAATTTTGAAAAAATTGTCCTCGATCGTCTAGGATGATATTTTGTAGTCCAGGACGATGTACAAAACTAAGTAATTCCTAAATAGATCTGGCGGTCGATTCTTTCTGTTTTGAGCCTATCGTCCTGGCCGATACAAAATCGTCCAGGATGATGTGTTTTGCATAATTATGGATACTTTAATAAGGATTCCCTAATTAGGGTTTCTTCTTTTGAACAGATCATCAAGGCCAATATAAATATCGTCCCGAACGATGTTACCAAAAACAGTAAACTCTAGGGAACAGTCAAAAAATCTTCCAAGTTACAAAGCATCAGGAGCCACACAAAATACAATAGACTCAAGAAGGGAAAAAGTGTACAAACTGACTCAGACCTAGTCTACCAATCTTGAGCTGGTTCCAAATTGCAGTCTGATCGTGTGGACCTGAAATGTTAGTAAATAAGGCCGTCGTAGAGAAATATAAGTATTTGCTGTCATCAAAATCATAAATCATGAAAATAGATCCGCAACACAATTTTCCCCTTTTTTATTATGTCAAATAATGCTAGTTGATAGGCAAGATAATACTTTTTTATTAATATTTTTTAAAAAATAAACAAAAGAATATAAAAATATGAACAGAAACATGCATTTTATTTTAAGCCACAGAAACTAAAACAGAATTCAAGAAATATGATATATAATTGAAAAGATATCAACTAAGTACAGATAATTTCTCTCCCTTTTGACATCACCAAAAAAAGAGTAGTAAAAAAAAAGTACATAAAACACATCAAATAGATACTAGTCAACTGATGGATCCTGATGAGGCAGTGGTGGTGGTGGTGATGGCTGAAAGAACTGATGGATGGAGGTAAAGTGATGATCAATCGAAGCAAATCTCTCGCTAAACTATCACATGACATCCTCATATTGCTAGTGTTATTCATGGATATGAGAGTTCATTCAGGTTTCAAGTCAGTTAAATCATCAAATATAATCATCTTAAGAATAGGTAGGTGCAGGTCCTTTTGGAGGAGCAAGTCCTCTTACTAGAGTAGCCTCCCCTTCTTCATCAAAATTCAGCTTAGCATGCTCTTGCCCCTGATGAAATAATATATAGAAAGAGGCATCCATATAGAAAATAGGGATATTATTGGATTCACCATGATAGGTTAATTGGTATTGGTGGTGAAGAAAGTATCATATAAGATCTCTAAGGCTATTTTTTGTTTCCTGCATGTGCTAGGATGGCAAATTCCAGTCATGTTCTGAATATATTCTATAATCATGTCAGCTTCATCAAATCTGGTATTGGATATGATTAGGTAAATGATAATAGATAGGATTGGGATTATGCATATCTTATTTCTAACTTTGGGTACTATGGATGTCCTAAGAATGTGTTGGATGATACGAGAATTTTATATTTAGGACTGGACAAGAGGTTAGTGTTGGTTCAAAGAAACATTTCTAAGAAGCAAATTTATAAAACTCTAATAAAAAACATTTGTTATGAAGGAGTGGGATCGAACTCCTTCAGTAGAAAAACTGATATGTTTAGCGAGGTTTGCTTTTATAATTTTGACATTTTGATGGCAAACATACAAAGTTAGGATCAAGTTGTCGAGATTTAACCTAAGGTTGACAAGAAACTCATAGAGGAGCTTAAAGTTAAATTGAAAGGCCAGGTTAAGAAGAAATTAAAGGGAGGTGGATGCGAAGAGGCTCATCACCTCAAAGTTAAGGACAGCTTGGTTTAGTATGTGAGAAGGAGTGATCTTGCATGCTTTGAATTTGTGGCAGGCATCCTCATCTTTAGCAAAAAGGAAATGATCGTTATGGAAATGAGAGGAATAGGAGCTTCTCGAAATGATTAGGCCATGTTTGCTTTAACTAGCCATTGAGTAGAAAAGAGTGAATAAAGGTGTAGTGAAGAATAGTTGAGTGAATTGAGCAGGTTTTCCTTTCTATTTATAAAATTTGTTACTATTTTTACAGTACAATTAAAGATTACATATTATAATTAAATATTTAATTCATCTGGATGACCTATCCATAAAAGTTGGTCAAATCATATAGTACGATCAAGATTATACTAGACAAAATAACAAAAATATGTTGTCCCAAGGGTTCAGTAATCCAACCTTTGATAAAAAGTATCATATAGTATAAACGGGTGTTTGTATAGTATGAAAAATAATAATATCATATCGACCGAGTTAAATTCATCCTAATCCATTGTGCCTTATAGATTATACAATATGAAGGAGGATATCGTATAGTAAGAATGATAATAATATCGTACCAAATGACTTGAAAGCGTGGATAATTAGTGATAAGTGGATGGTACAAAATGACTAGAGTATTGTACAGTATGATATGCTGATCAATGATCTAATCTCGATCATTGATTAAATAAAGGGTTATGATCTATGCATTTGTGATGATCGTATAGTATGAATTGGAATCGTACAGTACTATATGGACAAAAAGTTGAACATTTTGGAAATTCAATGAGATGAGTGTGTGAAGATCAGGAAACATCTTAGACTATGTTTTTTTTTTAGATCAAGCATGAATGTAGCCGACCCCACATAGTGGGACAAAGGATTGATATTATTATTGTTATATCAAGCATGAATGTCTATAAAACCTAGTTTTGTCCTCAAGGTACTAAAGGTGTTATAGGCTAGCAGTTCTATGAATATATCTGCTAATTAATCTCTTGTAGCTATATGGTGCAATTCTATATCTCATTTGGCTACATGATCTCTTATGAAGTGATGTCTAATATCATATATATTTTGTTCAAGAGTGTTGAATTGAATATTTGGATATGTAAATGGAACTAGTGTTTTCACACATAATTGGGTTGGTTCCTACGAGTAATCTAAGATCCAAAAGTTGTTGTTTCAACCATAAAACTTATGCAACATAATTTTTACTGCTATATATTCTTCCTCGGTCATAGAAAGGGATACTAAATTTTTTTCTACTAGACCAGGAAACTAAGGATTGCCTTATGAATTGATAAGTTCCAGAGGTGCTTGTCCTATCTATCCTACACCCTAAAAAATAAAAATTTGAATACCCTAAGATTTAAAAGGAGGTGATGTGTCTAGTGAAAAGTGCTCATATAACACTAGAAAGTGCTCTGATACCACTTCAAAGTTTGTTAGGGATGTTAGGCCCTATGAACTGGCCCAAAGCTAATTAAGAGATAGAGGTGAATTGGTAAAAAGAAAATATCTTTCAATCAAAACACAAATAAAAACCAATATCACCACAATAAAAACCAAAGTGCGGAAATTAAACGCGGAAATAATAAAGAAAGAACACACCGAATTTATAGTGGCTCGGTCAAAGCTTGACCTACGTCCACTCCTTGGTGACACCCTCCAAGTACTGTACTAAACTAAGTGTCTCTCCTTTAGCCCCCACAGCTAGGCGGAGAAGCCCTTACAAAATCACTTCCACCTTCCCCGGTGCGGTGGAGTCGCCTGGTCCTTTAACACCAAAGAGAACTTCTTCTTTGGTGAACTTCCCTCGAGACAATCCTTGAATCCAACGGTATTCAGGTGCGAGCTTGCCGAAGCAACCATGTGGAACCCCCTCCACACTCCCTTGAGTCCCCCCTCACAGGATCTTCTCTCTCTCTCAAACTCCACCCTTTCCTCACTCCCTTTCAAGCTCTCTCTTCAAGTTTCCCCCAAAAGAATGAAGCTACAATGGCTGCCAAAGACACTTACCAAGTGTTATGTCATTGCTTAAATAGAAGATCTCAAAACAAGCTCATTAATGCAAGTTGCCGACATTATCGTCCAGGACGATAGGCATATGTCCTGTACGATCAGTACAAATTCAGCTCATCAGCCTGAGATGATTTGGGATGATCAGAAGAAAATTGGTTACATCATCCTGGCCGATCTCATGATCGTCCCGGCCGATTAGTTTAAAATTGATTTCAATCATCCTGATCATCGCCCGAGAATCAATGCTGGCCGATGTAAATCATCTAGGACATCATCCCGGCCGATCCTACGATCGTCCCGGACGATGTGATCGTATCAATCAGCCATTAATGCTTTCCAAAGATACCAGATCAAATTAGGCGTAATTGAGTTAGATCATCCTGGACGATGTGTATATCATCCTGGACGATTTCCTAAAATAAAGAATACCTAATCTAATTATGGCTGTTGATTGTTTCTTAATTGAGCTTATCATCCTGGCCGATATAGGTATCATCCAGGCCGATTAACATATGACGGCTGCCTTAATGAGGATGCCCTAATTAGGGTTTCTATTTTTAGACTGATCGTCCCGAACGATGTTACCAAAAATAGAAATCTTTAGAGAACAACAGAAAATCTTCCAAGTCACAAATCATCAGGTGCCAAACCAAATACAATAGACTCAAGAGAGGAAAAAGTGTATAAACTGACTCTAATCTTGAGCTGGTTCCAAATTGCAGTTTAATCGTGTGGACCTGAAATGTTAGTACAAAAGGCAATCGTAGAGAAATAATAATGTTTGTTATCATTAAAATCATAGATCAAATACAATCTCCCCCTTTTTGATGATGGCAAAATATTTCAATTTGAATTTTCAAAAAAGTAAATACTCTTCCTAATCTCCCCCTCACTAGAATAACACTTTTAAAAATAGGGGAGATAAAAATATTTTTATTATTTTTAAATTTTTTTTTTTAAATATACAAATACGATAACAGTACAAAAATTCAACAATACGTTCTCCCCATTTGAGATTATCAAAAAGAGAGGAGGCACAAACAAAAACCAAAACGAACAAAAGATGAAAACGTTCTCTGATCTAGTGAAAAAAATAAATAAATATTCTTAAAATGAGAAAGTTACCTCTTGGTTTTAATCAAAAACTTAGTAGAATTGGATTGACAACGCATAGCCCAGAAAAGGTTAGAAATTTAGAATTTGGTAATCCAAACTCAAGTTCTTTAAAAAAGGCTAAAAAACTTTTTAATTAAATATCTAAATCAAGGAATAAATTAGAGAAAGAAACAATCATTTTTCAAAAACTCCTTCCATAAAATATATCTAATAGAAGATCAATGCACGAATTGTTGAATCAAGAATCAAGATTTTCAAACTTAAGTATCAAAAGTATCAAGGATTTTCTTAAGCTTTTAAGAAGTACAAGAATGGTAAGCAATAAACTTTGTGGGCTCATTTTATGCCTCTTGATAATTGATTGGTGCACTGCACATCTTTTGATACACTTTGTGTATTCTATTTTTCAATTTGGCGACTTTGCGCATCTTTTATTTTTTGCATCATTGGCCAATTTTTTATTTTTTTTTAAATATACTACCTTTCTTAAATCTTAAAAAATAAAAGTAAACCCATCCTATTGATAAAGAAAATTTCTTGATTAAGAAAATTATGAGTTAGATTCAACAATTTGCAAAAGATTCCTATGCGATAAATAAAATGTAAGGAGATAAAAAATTTAGTTTCAAAAACCAATTTAAAAGATGAAAAATATTTTAAATCAAAAATAGAATAACCTCTTTTAGGAAATAGAGATTGAGAGTCAAAAACATGAGTTTCCTTCCTTTGACTGTTTTAGAGAAGTCAAATACAACTTACCAAAGATTTCAAGAAAAAACAGAAAGTAGATTTTTCATTTTTAGAAAAGTGAATGTGTGTGTTGATCAGAGAAAACTTTCACGAAAACAAAAATTTCAAAGAATAAACAAAACAAAAATACAAAATAAAAATGAAAAACATAAAAACAAAAGCACAACACAAAAACACGAAAGGCTTTTAACCATTATCTCTCTTCTGGTCCGATGCTTCAGAAACCAGATCTGCCCATGAGATTTTTTGCCTTTCATTATTTCCCCAGTTTAAATTTTTCTTCACATTGCCCCTTTCTTTCGTAGGAAGAATTTTTAAATTAGGGCACTTATTTTTCATATGTCCAGGCTTCCTACATCGAAAGCAAATAACGTCAGAAGGAATATGAACATCCTTACCATTTTTACCTTTTTTTCACTTTTGCTTATGCTTTGGTGAGCTTTGTGATTTGCTTGACAAGTCATTGCATTCGTCACCAAACTAAGCTATCTCTTTCTGTATCTTCAGCTTTTAGAACAATCATTTCACCTGCATCCAAAAGTCTTTGACCCAAACCTTGCTCGTAGGCAATGAGTGAGCCAATCAAATTATCAATAGAATATTCATTCAAATCTTTTGATTCACAAATAGCAACTACTTTAGCATTGAACTTATCCAGTAGACAATGAAGAATTTTGTTAACTTTTTCAAAATTTGAAAATTCTTTTCCAAAGGCATGCAATGATGTTACAATTTGAATGAACCTGGTATACATGTCTAAAATCGTTTCAAAAGGTTTCATGGAAAACAGTTCAAAATCATGCATTAACATATTCAACTTGGATTGCTTGATTTCATTAGTGCCTTCGTATATGGTGTGTAGTTTTTTTCCCAAACTTCCTTACCAGTAGTGCACGTGGATATTAACATAAAATCTTCATAATTTAAAGCACAAAAAAAATAATTTAAAGATTTTGCATTCAATTGAGCATTGATTTGTTCTTCCCTATTCCATTGGTTAAAAGGGATATCAATTTTAACTCCATCTATGATACGTGACGGTGATGAATAACCAGTTAAAATCATATGCCACATGCAAAAATCAATCGATTGCAAGAAAATAGACATGCAAATTTTCCAAAAATCAAATGAGATATTTTCGAACAAAGGTGGTCTGGTGATTGAATAACCTTCCGTCAATATTATGATTTGAAAAATTAGCCATGGATCGAAATTCAAAAGCTTTCAAAAACTTATTTATGAATCCCGCTCTGATACCACTTGAAAAGTGCTCATATGACACTAAAAAGTGCTCTGATACCACTTGAAAGTTCGTTAGGGATGTTAGGCCCTATGAACTGGCCCAAAGCTAATTAAGAGATATAGGTGAATTGGTAAAAAGAATATATCTTTCAATCAAAACACAAATCAAAACCAATATCACCACAATAAAAACCAAAGTGCAGAAATTAAATTCAGAAGTAATAAAGAAAGAACACACCGGATTTATAGTGGTTCGGTCAAACCTTGACCTACGTCCACTCCTAGGAGGCACCCTCTAAGTATTGCACTAAATTAAGTGTCTCTCCTTTAGCCTCCACAGCTAGGAGGAGAAGCCCTTACAAAATCACTTCCACCTTCCCTGGTGCGGCGGAGTCGCCGGGTCCATTGACACCAAAGAGATCTTGTTTTTTGGTGCTTCCCTCGAGACAAGCCTTGAATCCGACGGAATTCAGGTGCGAGCTTGCCGGAGCAACCGTGTGGAACCCTCTCCACACTCCCCTGAGTCCCCCCTCACAGGATCTTCTCCCTCTCTTAAACTCCACCCTTTTCTCTCTCCCTTTCAAGCTCTCTCTTTAAGTTTCCCCCGAAAGAACAAAGCTACAATGGCTGCCAAAGATACTTACCAAGTGTCATGTCATTGCTTAAATAGAAGATCTCAAAATAAGCTCATTAATACAAGTTACCGATATTATTGTCTAGGACGATAGGCATATCGTCCTATACGTTCAATACAAATTCAGCTCATTAGCCCGAGATGATTTGGGACGATCAGAAGAAAATTGGTTACATCGTCCTGGCCGATCTCACAATCGTCCCGGCCAATTAGTTTAAAATAGATTTCAATCATCCTGATCATCACCCAAAATCAATGCTAGCCGATGTAAATCATCTAGGACATCATCCCGGCCGATCCTACGATCGTCCCGGATGATGTGATCGTATCAATCAGACATTAATGCTTTCCAAAGATACCAGATCAAATTAAGCATAATTGAGTTAGATCATCCTGGACGATGTATATATCATCCTCGCCGATTTCCTAAAATAAAGAATACCTAATCTGATTATGGCGGTTGATTATTTCTGAATTGAGCCTATCGTCCTAGCCGATAAAGGTATCGTCCAGGCCGATTAACATATGAAGGATGCCTTAATGAGGATGCCCTAATTAGGGTTTCTGTTTTTGGATAGATCGTCCAGGATGATATAAATATCATCTCGGACGATGTTACCAAAAATAGAAATCTTTAAGGAACAACAAAAATTCTTCCAAGTTACAAATCTTAAAGTTCCAAACCAAATACAACAGACTCAAGAAAGGAAAAAGTGTACAAACTGATTTAGACCTAGTCTACCCAATCTTGAGCTGGTTCCAGATTGCAGTCTGATCGTGTGGACCTAAAATGTCAGTACAAAAGGCAATCGTAGAGAAATAAGAATGTCTTCTATCATTAAAATCATAAACCATAGATCCACAACATCTAGGATACCAAATTCCTGAGTTTGGAGTGTCTAGTAGATATATAAGTATTATCTTAGTCACAATCAAGGGAGACTCTTTTGGGTCAGCTTGGAATCAGGCACAGAGGCACGCACTAAATATTATATCTGGTCTACTATCAATTAAATAGAGGAGTTATCAAATTATTCCTCTATATTTTGTCTAGTAAAATGACTTTCCATTTAGGTCTTTATCTAGTTGAATAGTAGAACTTACGGGAGTTTTCATGGCCTTAGCCTGATGTAATTTATATTTTTTCAAAATATCCTTAATGTATTTAATTTGGCTAAAGAATGTTCCATCTTTCATCTATTTTATACTAAAACTAAGAAAGTAGTTTAGCTCTCCTATCATACTCATTTCAAACTTATTTCTCATTATTTTTGAGAATTCATCACATAAGGTTTTATCTAAAGATCCAAACAAGATGTCATCTACATAAATTTGAACAACTATAATTTTATCTTTTACCCTTTATAAGAAGAGGGTGGTGTCTACACTACCCTTAATAAATCTTCTTTCTAGTAAGAATGAGCTAAGTCTTTCATACCATTCTCTAGGTGCTTACTTTAACCCATACAGTGCCTTCTTCAATTTGAATACATAATTTGGGAATTTTTAAAAGTTTTAAAATTTTGGGGGTGCTTAACATAAACATCCTCTTTGATCATCTCATTTAGAAAAGTACTCTTAACATCCATTTGATATAATTTAAAACCCTTGAGATAAGAAAATGCTAAGAGTACCCTTATAGCTTTTAATCTAGCTACTAGGCCAAAGGTTTCCTCAAAGTTTATGCCCTAAATTTCATTATACCCATTAGCTACTGGTCTGGACTAATATGTTAATATGATTCCTATGTCATTCACCTTATTTATAAGGACCCACTTTGTTTCCACCACACTCTGCTCTTTAGGTCTCTTAACTAATTCCCATACATTATTCCTAGTAAATTAGTTCAGCTCTTCTTACATCAATAGGATCCAAAATTCATCCTCAAAAACTTAATCTATACTTGTAGGTTCTATCATAGAGATAAATATAGAATGACTAACCTCTTTCCTAAGTCCATGTCAAATTCTCACACCTTTAGATAGGTCTCCTAAGATTAATTCTTTAGGATGACTAAAAAATATTTCCAATCTGTAAGCAATGGTTCATGAGGTTCTACTCTATCTCCTATGGTAATGGTTTCTAGCCCCTGAATGGCCTCTACCACCTCTTCTTTAAATTTATGTTAGGTTCAAAGGTCCTATCTGATTCATCAAATACTATATGGATAGATTTTTCTACTATCAAGGTCCTCTTATTGAAGATTCTATAGGCTTTACCTACACATGAATAACCTAAGAAGACACCTTTGTGAGCCTTGGGATCAAATTTTTCCTAAGGGATTTATCCCATTTATTAAGATAAAACATTTACAAACAAAAAAAATACAAGGGGGAAAGATTGGGTGTCCGACCCTTAAAGAGCTCATAGGGTGTTTTATCCAACTTAGATCTAATGTTCACCCTATTTAAAACATAATAAGAAGATTTTGTTTCTTCTGCCCAAAAGTATCTAAGAAGAGTGTACTCAGCTAGCATTGCCCTAGCAGCTTCTACCATGGTTCTATTCTTTCTCTTAGCTATCCCATTTTGTTAAGGAGTCCAAGGGGCTAGGAAGTTATGCTCTATTTATATTTCTTTACAAAAAGATTCAAATTTTTCATTTTAAAACTCTCCATGATCACTATAGATTGTTGAGATTTTACATCCTAATTTTCTTTTAATCAAAGTGGAGAAAGTTCTAAATTCCTCAAACAACTCACTCTTTTGTGCCAGGAATCTTACCAAAGTGAATTTAGAGAAGTCATGTACTATCAAAAATCCATACTTTTTCCCACCTAGGCTAGATGTGCTAACAGGTCCAAATAGGTTCATATGAAGGATTTATAGTGGCCTAGATGTGTTCACATCCTTGATTGAATGAAATGATGATTTTTACTTATTTTCCTAGTTGCAAGCATCACATAGATAGTCTTTAGTGAAGTCTAACTTAGGTATGCCTCTAACCAGGTTTTTTTGAGTGATATTCCTAAGTGTTTTTATGCTAGCATGCATAGTCTCTTATGCCATAGTCAAAAGTCATCCATTATTACTTTTAAACACAAGGAACTTGAATTTTCAAAGCAATTAAGATCTAACATATCGACATTTTTTATCCATTTTCCTTCTAGCATAAGTTTAATCATTTAAGCTAATCAAGCATTTATTAGAAAGAAACTTTTCGTCAAATCCTTTGTCACATAATTAACTAATACTTAATAGATTGTGCTTTAAACCATCTACTAATAAAATATTTTCATTTAAAAATCTTTTAGAATTTTCAATGATACCTAAGCCCACAACTTTCCTGGTGTTGTTGTCTCCTAATGTCACCTTGCCTCCTATCCTAGCTTCTAGTATAATGAACTAATTCATGTCTTTAGTCATATATCTTGAGCAGCCATTATCTAGGTACCACATGCTCTCACTAGGTCTTTTGTAAGAGCATCCCTATAATGACATTCAAATATTAGATTTGTGAACCCAAGTGAGTTTGGGTTCCTCCTTATGCTTAAGTGAATGAGATGTATGTACACTATGCTATGATAAATGCAATTTAGGTCTCCACATGATGTGTGTCCTATGATGAATCATGCAAGTACGGGCTTGTGACCTAGCATGCCACAAGAAAAGCACCTAACATTGGAAAATGGGTTCACTAACCTATATGAGTGGTGGTCCCTTTTCCTAAAGTTGTGTGATGCATGCATATGAGGGGTTATTCATTTGAGCTAATGAGGGTGATGGTTTATTATTTTTAAGTGCTATAATTTTTGCTTGTAGAGCTTTATTTTCATATTCATAGCCTGCCATGCATGCTCACTACTATCTAATTAACATGCAAGTTTATCTAATTCCTTAAATTCTTTTTCTAACTCAATATGTAATATTTTCAAGGAATTATGTGCATCAGATAACTTAATATGCTTCTTTTTTAATGTATCAAATTCATCAAGTAGGGACATGTAATCTCTATCTAAGTTTAAATATTCTTTAACTAAATTAACATGGTCTTTTTGTAAAGTACTAAATTTAATGTAAAGGTTAGCATGCATTTCATTAACTTTCTATACAAATCATGAATTTTTTCAAAAATAACTAAAAATTCTTTATAAGAAAGTTTACATATCTCATCTTGATCATATTAATCAAGATTATTATTATCTATTAGACAGAAATTTGTTAACTCCTTCTCTGCTTCTTATTCTAGTGATTCTTAGGAAAAGTCAGCCCAAAATTCCTTATGTGTCTTTAACTTTCACTTCTTATATTGTGGCTTCTCCTCACCCTTCTCCTTTGTTGGATGAGTCTTTATATTTGGGCAATCAGCTCAGAGGAGACCTTGCTTTCTACACTCAAAGCAAATTATGTCAGATGTAACTTTAATGTTCTTTGAGCTTTTACCTTTGTTCCAGTTATTTTGATGACACCTTTATTTTCTCTTCAAAAAATTCTTGAATTGATGGGTCATCAAGGCTATATCATCATCTTCCTTTGCTGCAGAACTGTCACTTTCTATATTGTTTACTTTTAGAGCCACCAATATCTTCTTTTTTTTTTCTTCTGCATCATTTTACCTTTGACCCACTCCTTACTCGTAGGTAATGAGTGACCCAAGCAAATTATCAATAGAATAAATATTTAAATCTTTAGACTCAGTTATTGTAGTTATTTTTATATCACAAGAACTCGATAAGCATCTCAAAATTTTATTTACTTTTTCAAAATTAGATATGTCATTACCTAGTGCATGCAAGGATGTCACTATCTGGGTGAACCTAGTGTACATGTCAGATATAGTCTCTTGAGTTTTCCTATGAAAGATTTTGTAGTCATGTAATAAAATATTTAATCTAAACTGTTTAATCTCACTAGTTCCTTTGTATGTGATACACAATTTATTCTAGATCTCTTTATCTGTATCATAGATGGACACTCTCATGCAGTATTCTAATTTCAATACATAAAAGAATTAATTTAAGCATCTTGCATTTAGCTGCACAAGTTCCCTATCCTCATTGCTTCTTTCACTAAATGATATTTTAGTTTTAACACCATTCAAAAGTTGAAAAGGTGCAGTGTAACCTTCTTATACCAACATCCACATGTGGTAATCTATAGATTATAAAAATGTAGACATTCAAATTTTCCAAAAAAGAAATAGTATGTTGTCAAATAATAATGGAAGAGTTATGAAATAACTCTCTGTAGTGTTACGGTTACCAAAATATGCCATGATCGATTTTTTTAAGTTTTCCTAAAACATTATTTTGAGACCTTGCTCTGCTACCAATTGAAAGAACGAGATGCGTCAAGAGGGGGGGAGGGGGGGTGAATTAGTATTTTAAAAAATAAATCCTAAATATGAGTTTTATTTTTATTTTTTTTAATTTTTTGAATTTTTGTTTATTTCAAAAGGGTGTGAGGCCTGCAATGCTTTATGGTGCCGAATGTTGGCCATTAAAAGAGAAGCATAATACTAAGTTAAGTGTGGCAGAGATGAGGATGCTTAGATGGATGAGTGGCTTTACCCTTAGAGATAGGATAGGAAATGAGCATATACGTGAAAAGGTTGGAGTAGCTCCAGTAGAAGATAAGATTAGAGAGAGTCGCCTTAGATGGTTTGGTCATATAAAAAGGCGGCCTTCCGACGACCCAGTTAGGAGAGTAGAGGTATTAGATTTGACTTGTGTTAAGAAAGGTAGGGGTAGACCTAAAAAGACTTGGTTAGAAAATATTAGGAATGACCTTTCTTTATTAGATTTAAACGAGAATTTGGCTTTTAATAGGACACAATGGAGAAAAAGGATTCATGTAGCCGACCCCACGTAGTGGGATAAAGGCTTGATGTTGTTGTTGTTGTTGTTTTGAATTTTTGTTTATTTCAAAAGGGTGACTTAACTAATCAAATGTGGAAGCTAATAATTTGATAACGATTGTAATAATGGTAATGAAATTTTAAAGCATTATTGAGTTTCTCCAATAATTAGCTCATGGGAAATAAATTATTGAGTTTCTCCAATCATTAATATGGCTTTTTGTAAAGTTATTTTTATTTTTTATACTTAAATGAGCTCCCATTACCGAATATGATCCTGTTGGGTATGACGAATTGATATATGAGAAGATCACAAAAGAATTTTTTAACATGGTGTGATGTTACATGGCGTAGGGGAACTGCTTTAGCCTACTTGAAAAATAACCAGTTGCAACTAAAATGAAGCAATGACCCCTTATAGAAGGCTGGTCAATAAGCCTGATAATATCCATGCCCAAACACTCTAAGGTCCATGAAGCTATCATGGGATATAACATGTTAAGAGAATGATGTAAAACCACACCATGGACTTGGCATTGATGATATTTTCTTACAACATTCATGCAATCGTTAATCAATATAGATAAATAGTATCCAAGTCTTTCAAAGTTTACTTTCATCTTTCGACCCAATTTATTAGCACCACATAGTCCTGAATGGACTTCATTCATAACTTTTAAGGCCTCTCATTTTCTTAGACAACAAAGCCACAAATTATTGAATGAGCGACGATATAGGGTGTTGTTCATAAGTATATATGAGAGGGCACATTTTTTTATTTTATTGGAAAGGGACCAATCTAGGGAGCTTACCTTCTTGAATATAATTGATGAGTAGTTATCTCCAATTGCTTTCTTCATCAATTGTTAAAGAGGCAAAAAGGACTTGGGAAGATTTCATGTTTATGTGCTCCAAATATATAGGGGCTAGAATCTGATGACCATTTATTTCTATTGAAATGGAGTCTTCTTCTAGACAGACAAATTCAATTGTAGGCTTTGCTAAGGCATCAGCCGTAGAATTACTTTCACGAGGAATTCTATACATAGTCATAACAAGAATTTTCTTAAGCAAGTGATTTGTGTAATAATGGTATTTTAGGAGTTTTGGATTCAAAACCTTATTGGTTTATGTAATCTGGTTGATAAGCAACTAATAACACCAAAGGATTTAATTTCTTTTATATATATCAGTATTGCAAACTCCAAACCAGTTATCAGAACTTCATACTCAACTTCATTGTTTGTGTAAGGCTCTAATAAATAATAGAAGAAATGCATCATTTCCTCTTATAGTCTCACAAAAATTAAGCCAAATTTTGTGTTTTTCCAAAAATAATAGATTTTTATACATTGCCTCACTAGGTGGATGCTCACCATAAAAATATAATTTAGAAAAATGATTATTAAATGCCACAAAACATATAAATTATTCAACATGCAAATCATCATTTAGGGGAGATTCTATCGGTAGTGGGTACGTTGCATAGAAGTTAGAAATGGCCTGTCCTTTCAGGGCACATAGAGAAATGAATGTTATTTTAAATTTAACCAATATCGTAGACTACCTTGCCATACATCCTAACAATATAGGTTGGGTCATAAGATATTACAATGGATTCACCCTTGAAATTAGACTTACTTGATGAGAAAGTATGTAGTATCTTAGCTTTCGTGCTACAAAAGATAAAGCAAGATAATGCTTCTCAATGAAAAGATATCAAATTTTTGTAGGGGAGAGTCACTGACTCATATAGTAGAAGGTATTCTCTTTTCCATCATTTTTTTCTTTAGCTAATAAGGCACTAAGCGAGTCATCTAAAGATGCAATATAGCAAATAAGAGGCTACCCTAGAATAGTGGCTGCCAACACTAGATAATTGGTAAGATATTATTTGATAATCTCAAAAGCACTTTGACATTTCTCATCCCTTGTGAATTTGGCATCCTTTCTAGCTAGAATGGAGAAGGGCTGACACCTTTTAGAGAGAATAAAAATAAACCTTCTAATATATGTCAACCGACCTTGAAGAAACCATAGTTAAGTAAGGCTTCTTAGTAGAAACAATTTCAATTCCGTGATGCCTCACTATAAAGCCCAAAAAATTTCCCTATGTAATGGTGAAAGCTCACTTCAGGGGGTTCACTTTGAGGTCGCGGTAGTGCAATAGCTCAAGGACAATTCTTCAGTCATACAAGTGAGACTAATTGACTTTTCCCTTAATGATAAAATTTTTTATGTAACTTTCCACTTGATTATGAATTAATTCATCAAAAGTTTGGATCATCACCCACTATTAAGTTGCATCAGCATTCTTGAGATCAAATGGCATTACCTTATAACAAAATATCCCTATAAGATTTTTGAATGCAATGTGCCTCTCATCTTCTGGGGCCATATTGATTTAGTTATAACCAGACGAGTCATCCATAAAGAAGAAAATAAAATGCGAAGAGGCAATGTCCAGCATGAGTTAATGTATGGGTAAAGCAAACTCGTTCTTGGGTCATACCTTATTCACATCCTTATAGTCGATATAGATCCAAATTTTACCTTTTTTCTTTCAAAGTGGTATGAAATTTGCTATCCAAGAAGGATATTGCTCCTCTCAAATAAAGTTGGCCTCTATCAATTTCTTGATTTCAAAAATAACTCATTGCTCAATTTCTAGACACATGTGTTAAAGAACATACTTAATAGGAATGGCATCATATAAAATTTTATGTTTATGAACGGCTACATTAGAAGACAAGCCTAACATTTCTATATATATATAGTCCCTAAACTCAAAGAGAAGTTAGATTAGATACTTTGATTCATCCTCACTCAACAAAGCGCTAATGAAGGTAGCACGTAGGTGATCCTCTGTTCTAAGGTTAATTTGTTTGAGTTCATCAACTATCAATATAACTTCTTTATCAAATTTAGGGGGTGCATCATGAACTCGATGTTCATCAAATCTATCAGATGTCTCCAAATAATGGCCATCATGGGGGCTGTTGATTTTTTTAGGGACATTCTCATATTTAGGATGATTTTTTATTACATGATAATATTCATCATTATCAAATGAACCAACAGCACAAAAGCTGATACCACTAATTAAATTTATTTATTTTTTGTATGCTCGAGGGTCTCATGGTATCTAGCCTTATACTTGATCCATTGACCCTGTGTGAGACCTATAGAGACATAATTCTTTACATAGGAAAGTAGCCAAGACTTAATTCCAAAAATTTATTAAAATCTACCTCCTCAAAGATTACATCATCCTCCTTTCTTGAGGCAAAGGGGCCAAGAATCTTGACTTTTTTTATTCACCATCCAAATTAGGGTAGACCTTATTAACCAATACTGCAACTATGTTCCCAAATAGTGGGGATGAGGCTAAGGCTTCAATTCTCCTACTAAGCTTGTCATACATAGTTAATTTAAACTCTTCACTTTGAACTTTTAGAGTTTCGCCTTCTAGATCACTATTTTTTTAAAAAGTGAGATTAAATTTTGGAGGAGGATTTATCTTTTTGCAATCAAAAGGAATTCTTACACCTTGTACTTTTGAGTCATCATCTAAACTTGAGTCCAAATCATTATACATCGAGGGTGTTCTTATTTCAAGTTAACCATGGCCTCGATTATATTGTCTTCGAGCTATCCTCGCACTACTTTGAGAGAAAATGTTTAGAGGCCTAAAGATAATGCCTTTGACACCATCTTCATTCTCTGATTCTTTTCTTTCATTATTTTTATCTATTTCTACTTCTTTTCCTTTTGATTTTTCATTTTCTATTGAATTTTCTTCATTTAGTTTCTCCTCTTTGATTGTAATCTCAATTTTAAGATAGGTAGCAGACCCTTCATATGTTTTGTATGCAACATACTCATTGATCCTGATCTTGTGAAGAGATGATGGTTGCATACCACCCTTGATAATGTATTCAATGTCGTCACATTGGAACTTTATTCATTGGTGTAGGGTAGATGAAATCTTCCTATAATTGTGGATCCAAATGCTACCTATAAGGGTGTTAAAAGACATCACTAAATTAATTTTATAAAATGTGGCTTCAATTTTAAAATCTCTTATTTCTAACAGGACTGTAAGTAAACCTAAAGCCTTCTCATTGAACTCGTGTAACACCATTTTATCCGGGGTGACATTGTACATGTCCACTTTAAGATATGTGAGAGTCTTCACATTCATAATGTTGACTGATACACCTGAATCAACAAGGACTCTGAATAATCTAAAACTTCCCATATTTATAGTAATATGAAGTTGGTGATTATGATTGGCAGTTCCCAAGAGTAAATCCTTATCATAAATGGTTGCCCGTAGTATTACTTTGAAGTATAGATCCTCATCTTATGAAGTCATAGTAAATTGAGCCAAGTAAATCTTTGTGTTAAGAAGTGATTTGATTAAAGATTCTCTTATCTCTATTAAGAGATCAAGGGAATCATGCATACTCAACTTGGATGGTAACTTCCTAAGATGAGCTAAGATGTTATAATTGACCTTAGGAACATCAGGATTAGGACCCAGTAGATTGGAAGGAAGACTTGATTACTAAGGAGAAGTTTGAATTAGATCATTAGACATGACTTGTTTGCCCTTTTCCTTAGGAGGGAGCCTTAGGGGTAAGACTTTACCACCTCAAAGTTGTACCTCCATGATCTCCTCAAGAGGATAAATTGTAGTGAGGTATACACTCTAATTAGATAATTTAATATCATTTTATAACATAGAGTCCAAATATGAAATATCTATTATAATTGAACTACCTTAAAAGTTAACTTTGGGGGTGTTGCCATCTGATAAGATCTTAGATTTGTCTCCCCCTTCAGAGGATAAATCTTAGGGATTAAGTTGTTGAGGATCTTAATCGATCACTACTGAGTTCTGGTCTTCCTCTATGGAAGATTCATTTATGTTTCATTCTCATTGTTAATCATCAAAATATATGTAGAAGGATCTTTTTTAATTTATTTTTTACCCTTTTCCTTTGATGAGTTAAAGTAAAAGTTAGATAACTTAAGTGGGGATAGGGGTGTATTCCAACATCCACCACCTAAACACGTCTCTCATTAACATGTACTCTCTTTACAAAAAATTCACTCCTTTTATTTTTATTATTTATAGTAGTTCCTATAACTATTAGAGACGAAATCATTTTAACATCCTTCTATGATGCCTCTAGCTTAACTTTAAGATCCGGCCAGGTCTCTCAATGACAGCTAATTAGAAAGATGAAAAGATTTATTAATTGACTTTTTAAATATTCAGGATAGAGTAATATCCCAACCATCATCAATTGACAGAGAAATATTAGAGTGTTTTCCTAAGATTATTTTAATAGACCCCTGATCTGATCCTACCAAATACTCCTTAGGAATTATGATGTTACCCTATTTATAATTTTTTTATACTAGTCCTTAAATATAAGGTAATCTTCGATTGTGTGGCCCAATATGCAATGGTAGGGTTAAAAATTAGGATCATCCCTCTTATTTGCCTCTTCTAGCTTCTTGGCCTCTAGCAATCTAAGGTTTGGTTTATTTAAGAGACTCTTAATGATTTTACTTACTAACTCCCTCTTAAATGGATAGATTTCTATCAATCTCTCTTAAAAGATATCGAGTAAGGCTCCCTAGTAGATTGAGGAATTACCTAAAATGGTTGTGATGGAGGACCACTCGACTAGTTGATAGTCAATTTCTTCCCCTTATCTACTACAGATACCATTGCTTCCTTCTTTTCAAAAGATTTTTTAGGCTTATTTGATTTCTTCACATCAGATGCATCCTTCAAGAATGGCATCCAAGAAGCCTCCTCTTCCTACAGGTTATTTGTCTTATTGAGTAACTTTCAAAAGTTTTTATAATGAACCCTTTTAGGAGAAAATTAATAAGCATGTGGATATTCTTGAAGAAAATTTCCACTACATGTTGCTCTTACAATTATTGTTCATATTTCATTAAGATATTTTGCCATCTCAAGATGTACTCAACCAGAGGCTCTCTAGAAATTTGTATTGTTCTATAATTTTTTTCTTGTAAAAGCAAGAATAAGTTCAAGCATCCTGGAATAGATGATAGCTTGGCATTTATAGCAGCTAATTCTATCAATTTTGAGGTTGTATCTTATCAAACTAATTTGTCTTTGGAGGACTGGGGTGTGAATCAGTTTTCTCAACTGCCTCATTCTTCATAGCACCCTCCGCTTCCCAAGTCAATTAAAGTCAATATTAACGCTTCCTGATTGATAACCAATTTAAGTGAGCTTATATGGTGTGATTAGAGACCATAAAGGAATTTTCTTGTTTACTTTTGTGTTCAGCTGTCTTCACTGGGATATTTTACAACTAGAACTATTATCTATTCTATCTTTGAGGATATTTCAACAAGAGTAGATGTTTGAAGCTAAATGTATCATTATAGAAGGTGATAACTATAATGTTATCAAATATATTCAAAGTATTCCAAAAAAGAAAGAATTGAAGAAGGACATCTTAAAGTTGAATGATTTATCTTTCTTTAGTGTTTTTAATCAAGTGTTATTTCATATTTTGAATAGGAATTGTAATAAGTTAGTTGGTTTTTGTGCTAACTATGCTCTTTTTTCATATTTTTTATGGGATGATATTAGTTTTAATAATTTTTCTCCTTCATTTTTTTCTTTATTAAATGACGAATGTGATTGAGTTTTAATCACTAACTAGGTTGTAATAAGTTGTTTTTAATAAAATGCTAAATGCATTTCTTCAAAAAAAAAAAAAAATAGAGCCTCTCTCAGCTTCTACTTTTCAAAGACTAGATCACCCATGATTACACGATGTTGAGCTCTTGATAATCTCTTTAAGAATAGACCCTCTAACTTAGCAAAAGTTTTCACCAAACCATTTGAAAAAATTGGAATACAACTTGAAAGTGATTCCAGAAAGACTACTAGTAAATTAGAAAAATAGTACAGCATCTGACCATCCTGCATTGCAATAGCTTACACAAAAATTGGTAAAGAAGCTTCCTCAAATTTTTAGTACCACTAAACATTTTAAAAGAAGGTGGCATGAATCCCTTTAGATAAGGGAATAAGTCATATTCCTTGGGTGTAGGGCCTACGATTTGGAATAGGCACGGTCCCTTAGGAATTGGCGAAAGCCTCCCATACCCAGGTTTTGATCAAATGTTTAATATCCTTATCAACTAGCACCATATCGATCAGAGGTACTATTGGTGGTGTTGGGGGAACTACTAGAAATTACTTTAAAATTACTTAGGTTGATTCTAGCATTCTTCTCCGGTTACACACTATGTGTACTATTAGTTGTGATAGCTCAAGCTGAGGTTATTATGCCTTAAAGCTTACTTCGCATTTCCTCTACCGTTAGAAGCATTTGTTCAACTTTATTTTCCAGAAGTTTGATGTGTTAGTCTTTTCCCCTTAGCCTAACAAGCACATTTGAATTGGAATCAACTGCTAAGGAATCCTCCTCTATATCTAGTTGAGGTCTGTTGGGCTTAGCATCTTTTATTAAAAGGTCATCCAGATATGGGTTAAGGGCTTCTATGATTTCTAGATTCACCTCATCAAGCAGTCTTCCCTCCATGGACTTAGGGTCGATGGGAAAGTATCCACTGTAACTCATCATGTCTTTAAACTCTTCATCGCTTAACTTAGATAAAATATCATATAGATTAAGATATTCTACAGAGACAAGGGACTCTTCCACTACTTCATCAATAATTTTATCATCTGTGCTAGCCAATATCTCTTCCTCTTTGACTGTTCGTGGGATTGATAGTCACAATGGTGACATCCACAATAGGTTGAGAGGCATCCTCCTTAGATGGTGATGGAGGAGCTTAAGGGGTTGACTCTCTTGCATCCGATGGGGTGGAGCACTCACATCCTTAAATGGGGAGCCTAGGGATATCTTCAAGTGGTTGGGGATCTTCATTCTTACTAAGTTTCTTGGAAACATAGTATTTTTTTTCTAGAGACTTAGGCCTCTTGCCGTTGACTTCTGCCAATTTATTTTCTTTTTCCTCTTCCCAAGAATTTCTTTCTTCTAGAGAATAGCTTTAATATTTTCATATGCGGGACTAGTGGCATACTATTATGATGGTGTCCTTTTTCAGACCCAACCAGAATAATCTCCTCCATCTTGGTAGATAAGAGGTGAGGCACCCAATGGTAGTTGTCTAATAGCACAGATGTGGTTGGCCGCCTTACATATTTCTTTCTCTTTCTAACATACAGAGGCATTAAAATCCTTGCTTTAGTATTTTCTTCCTTTAAGATTTCTTTCTCAAAATTGCATGAAATTATCTCCTTCTTATGTTTCTTGTATTCCTTTTTAGTCTCACCTGCTTGAACAATAAAAGTGTGAATAATGTTCCTCAACATCCTATTCCTTTGGGGTTGCTTCTCATTATGGTTCTCTTAACAGAGTAATTCACCATGCATGATAGAGAGTAGGCTATCCTTCTTACTCTCTCCTCCCCTATGAAAGTAGCAATAGGGTAGAAATGACTCCATGTCGGAGATAAGAATAGGAAGCTCCTTAATAGCCTCAAGCTCTACTTGACTTAGAGCTTTCAATTAATCAATCTTCTTAAACTTAGTGATTTTTTCCTATCTCTATTCTCACAGTTCTTCCTTTAATTTTTTTCTTGTAAAGGAGATTCCAAAACTTGCCTCAATCTCAAACACAAATATTGGTTTAGTATTGATTGTAGATTTCTATTTCTTACCCTCCCTAGTAGAGGGTATAGTGGGTATAGCAGGTACAACAATCTCCATTTTTGGAGCAAGGGAGTCAATCATCAACCAAATAGTAATCTTAACTAGGGGGTGTCCTTTTCATCCCTAGCAACAAGGTCTACAACTACTCCCCCATTCAGAATCAGCCTAAGGGTTTGAATGCCATCCCAAATTAAGAGTATGAACTCCATTCCAAATTGAATCAAGTTATTACATATCAGCTCCTCAACATATATGTCCTGGTCCTGGGAGAAGATCAACTTGCTAGCCATTTCATCTTGTTTGATTTTTTTTTTAATTAGTTAAGTTTAAGTGGAATTTAAAACGTTTTGGATGATTTTGTCTCTTACCACATTTGTTAAGTTATAGGAGACATAACCCAGCAAATGATGGTAAGATGAAAGAATCATCTGTGACTTGGTGAAATTTGGATTCTAATTATATGTGTTAAGGTACAAGGAGGTGTGACACATGACAATGATATCCAAGATTGATCTATGCATTTTTTTAAAGGAATTTTGATTTAACTAATTTTTTTTAAATCTTGGAACTCAATATGTTAAGTTTTCATCAGCAAGAGGGTTCACAAAATTGATATAAAATTCTTAAGAATTAGGCGTGACTCTCTCATTCCACCAATTAACTTGGGGTGAGATGTCAAAGCCAAAATTTTCTCAAAGTTTTCCTCACTCACCTCTCTTGTTAATTTTCTTTTCTTTTTGATGTTGGCCACACTCACCCAAGGAAAATTGGGTAGAGTAACCAACAAAAGGAGGGAAGTCAAAACTACTAAGTAATAAAATTTCTATCCTTATAAAATATGGAGAGAGAGAGAGAGAGAGAGAGAGAGAGAGAGAGATTACTCCCCGGTGGAGTCACCACTTTTATTTTTAAGCTTTGCTCTACTTTGAAAGGGTGCAAAGCAATTAAAATTTTAATTTCTTTGGGAAACTTGAAATTGATTTTTGAACTTAAATTCTAAAATTGAACATAACATTGAAAATTATATACTACCTCATAAGGCAAAGATAAAATTCCCTAATGGGATCAGATGTAGAACATGAATTTCATCCTAAACATTGTAGCCAAATTCAAGAAAGAACTACACATGACCCCGACGGGTTAAAATGAAGTTAATCAGATATTTATCTATGATAATCAAGATGTGTTATCATTAATTTAATATTTAAAATCATGTTGATAAGTGATATATCTTTCTGGGGAATTAAAATATCACTTATTATCTATTAATTTAATATGATGATAATGGTCATCTTTGATTTTCTTGAATTTTCCATAGAGAATTAATTGATTTTTAAATTATTCTATGGCCTTTAAACCTCCTATGAATGCAAGACTTCATAGTTAATTACATAATAAGAAGCTTGAGTTTCTTATGAATACTCTTGATTAAAATAATGTTAGAAATTTCTTTTGGAATTTTTAATGAGTGATACAAAAGGAGTGAGGATAAAATTTAAGTAGGGACTTGATCAAATTTGAACACTTATTTCAGCGGCTAATAGAGGAGTAGGAGGTATTTTGGCATTATGAAATAATTCAGAAATACCTCAACCTATCCTATGTGTTTGGCTTTATATTTTAGTTTAGAAAAAATTTTAATTCAAGTTATCATTTTATTGGAATGTTGGAATTATATTAACGAAATTAGGGACTTATAATTATGGGTTTTCTCTAGATCCTAAGTCAATTATGGCCACAAAACCATAGTGACCCAAACCAAGTTAATAACATGCAAATCTAGACTTATTCCAACCTAGATTGGGGAGCTAGCTAACCACCTAATGCTTCAAAATCCTGAATTATGTTTTCATAAAAGATATGTAGGGTTATTAATTATGTTTTGAGGAACTGAGACGACATCTAGAGAATGCACTAATTGACCACTTTACTTAATATAAGATGATTATGCTCTAATGCAATTAAAATTTTAATTCTTTAATTAATTTCTAGTACAATACATGCTAATTGACTTTGTATGCATAAATAATATGAAGCAGTTTAAAAATTTTAGCTAGAAAATATATTTTCCCTAAAGATTGCATAATATCCCCTAAATAGAACTACACCCTAATATATTAGATAGTCTACAAAACACACATGAAGGGAGGTGCCTAATTAGAAAGAGAAGATTTAATATACGTGCATGAGACCCTCGGCGAGCCTGAGCCTTCTTAAAATTATTTATCTTTCTATGTTGACCTAAATTGTTAATTTCATTATGAGTCAAAAAATTTTGGTCTATAAAGTGCCTAAATGCATCCATGATAAAACAAAAATTGCAAGTAGAGTAAGAAGCCTATAAAGATTATCAAACTCCTAATATTTAGAAATAAACATAATAATCAAATCATATAATTAACATAAATTACGTCAATGTAAAGTTTGTGTGGAAAATGCCACTTAATTACAACTTAGGGTCTACAGTAATTAAAAGTGGTTTGGTATCAAAGACAACAATCCAGATTCTAGTCATAAAAATGATGCAAGTAATTTTAAGAGGAGATATTTTTAAAGTCTTCATTCCTTCATTTTCCTACTTCGGCATGCTCATTGGATTCATCGGGTCCAAGTATCCAAATGGAAATAACTCCTCCCCGAATGGGCATTTATTTCCTCTTTGGATTTCTAAATAATCCTAATTTGAATCCTCAAATAAAAAGAACTCTACCCTAAGGGATGTTTCCATCTCTTTGGACTTTAAATTGGATTCATAATATCACATTTAAAATTTAACTTTCATGACACTTTGAATTTCAAATTACATATAGGAAATCAAAAAAGACTTTAAAGCAATATATATTGTTATCCTAAAAAATTATAATCAAAATCATTAAAATCATCCCAAATAGTTATATAATTTTTTTTCTCAAATTTGAGCCAATAATGGTCACCTAACAATGCTCTTTTGATTTAATGGGGGCTTAGCATGTTTAGCACCTACAAAAAATTTGTTAGTTTAATTTTAATTTAGTCCCCTTTTTACAGCTCTGTTTAAGACTTTGTTAACATCCATATTATTTCTAACCTAGGATAAATCTAGCGCCTATCACATAAATTCACATATAATATAACCAAATTATCACATCATATGGCATCATATTAATTAATTCATTACAACCAGCATAGAATGTAATCCACAAAAAATCTCAAAACATAAGCAGCAGAAAAAGAAAGAACACTAGCCCAGCCTAAAACTAGAAGTGGTAATCCTAAGAAAATTATTTAGAGTGTGTTCATCAGGCTATGTGGCTTGGATGTGTCCTATGATTTGGCAGTTGTAAAAGTTTTCTAATGTTTTAAATTATTAGTTGTGAGTCAAAGGGGATTTTTATTTAAATTTATGCAGTAGTAGTACTTTAATATTTATTTTATAGTAGATTTTAAGTGTTGAGTGAAACTACTTTTGTTTATACCGGGACGTGAAGTTTATTTCAACTTCCTTGGGGCTAAGTTAATAGCCTCGTAAGTTTGGGTTACCCAATAATAACAATATTATTTAATTTATTTAATTTTTTGAAATTAAGGGTTGATTTTTTTTAAGTAAATTTGTTGCTGATTTGATTTGTTAGACCAATTATTTTTTGTTTACCATTAATCTGTTCTTGGAATTTTTAAAAATGCTCGATGAACTAGGCCTCCTTAGAATATGTAGCCCTGTAGTTTAAGATAGTCTATCCTAAAAGCAGGTTGATGTAGTTGTATTAATAATTTAATTTTAGTTAATTAATTAATGATTAGTTGATTTATTAATTAGTTTTGCACTTCATTGAATTCTTTCGTGGCATTATTAAGACAGGCTCGAGGAACCAGGCCTGCTTATGACATGTATGTAGACCTATATCTAAAGGTAGTTCATCCTAAAAACTTCATTAATAAAGTGTTTGTTGTGTATCTTATGGTTGGTTATCCTATTATAATGATTGGATTATTGTTGGAGTTTTGGTCATTTGTTTACTTTCTAAATTTTATGAACTATTTTAATTCATAAAATAAAGAGTTTTATTTTGACTTTTTAATTTAGAATAAGTTTTAGAATTTTAATATTTTTTTATCTAAATACTAGACCCTAGGATAAGTAAAATGACATTAAGTTTGCTGGATTTGGATTTTTCTAGAATTGGTTATGATTTTTTAAAGTTTTGATATATTTTTAAACTTGAGTTGGCTTTTTTGATTTTAGTGGTTTTTATGGAAGTTTGATGATTCTAACAAGTATTAGACACCAAAAGGAGTCCAATACCTTTGAGTTTGCTTAATTTAAAATTTTTTGAAATTACTTATGAATTTTTTATTTTTGGTGTTTAATTGAATTATTTAATTACTTCATTATGGAGGTTTGTTTTTTTTGTAGCAAACTCACTCGAAACTCCATGATATCACTAGCTACCAAAGGTCAAGGATAGCTTGTAGTAGTATTTTCAAGGGTTTGAAATTTATTTGATATTTTTTAATGTAATTTGATATATTATTATTATTTTATTTAGTTTGAATTTATTACATTTTTTAAAGTTTCAGGCTCTTTC
Organism: Dendrobium officinale; assembly: GCA_019514585.1. NCBI lineage: Eukaryota > Viridiplantae > Streptophyta > Magnoliopsida > Asparagales > Orchidaceae > Dendrobium > Dendrobium officinale. The sequence continues at coordinate 18,398,395 of CM033688.1, forward strand.
AAGGGGCTAATTTTTAGCTTGATTAATATTCTCTCCTAATGGGCTCCAATTCTAGTGAAATTTAAACCTAAGGTTCATGATGTCACTAAGTTCAATATTCCAAAGTGACACTAGCTCTTGAATAGGCTTGAAAGTTAGTTTATCTAACCCTTGGACAAATGCCTGTAGATAATCACACCATATCAATCATGTGACCTAAATTTAAGTACTTTTGGGCTAATGAATAACCCAAACACATGAGAATTCTTCTCAAGAATTTTTACCCCATGCTACTTTTAAGACACTATGATAAGTAAAACACATATCACAACATTCATTAATCAAACTTGATTGAAAGCTATTGAGCTTCTAGAAGGTGATTATGCAAAACAGGGAAGGTAAGATCATATGCAACTACCCCAAACACTTGCTTCAAATTTGATTAATTTCAATTCACCATTAGTTAAGCTCTGCTTAAACACTCCATAGAGGCTTCGATTGTTTCAAATGGAATTAAAATACATTTATAATGAAATCTAAATAAATTAGGTTAAAACATAACCAAGTTTATTATAAATTCAAATATGACTTGAGCTTATATCAAATGGACCTAGAAAAATTAAGGGAAATGAAGCACAAACCATTATAAAACTTTATTAAATTTGGGGGCAAGATAATTAATAAATTTTTATCTAAAATTAAAATTATTTTTTATATTATTATAATAATTAAAGTAACAACAATCAAATTTCCTCAAACTTAATTTTAAAATAAAATACTCTTCATTTGGAATCCATAGAGTTTAGTAACTCTAAAAATGGATTAAAAATAAATATCCTATGATTTATTAAAGTTTATATAATTAAAATGAATTAAAAAATAAGTTTTATTAAAAATACTTGACGGCGACGGTGGCAGGCCATGCCTTGCCCTCTGGTTCTACGAAACAAAACCAGGACTATAACGGGCATTAATGATCAATGATTACAATATTATAATAATTGGCATTAATGTGAGATGGCAGTGGCGAAGGTGGCAGACGTGGTTTCCACTTATATATGTCAATAGATCTTGTGCACCCTTTGATAATCTAAGGTTTGAAATAGATAATTAAGATACCATTAGATGGAGAACTAAACGGCTAAGGGGACTGTGTGATCCGAAGGAAAGATGGAACTGCAAAATTAGAGTTATTGATCTCATGATCAACAACTCAAAAAATGTATACATGTATGCATCAAGTGATTTAACCCTAGAAATAAAAAAAACTTTATTCTCCTAAAATATCCTATCAAACACTATAAAGTTTAAATAGAGCGTAAGGGAAATAAGGGCATTGATGGGGAGGTATTTATTTGGTTTAAAATGCACTTTATAAAAATATATTTAAATTTAAGTATCATAAGCTATGGTTTGAGATATATCGTGATTGGATCGATCATTTTGGACATTCAATGACTTGTCGAGCTTGTAGATTATCCTAGATTAATCCTCTAAAAGAACTTGACAGATGAAATGGTCTAAAGCATGAGCTCTCACCCTTCGATGGACTAGATGGTTGATGTCTCTAGAATATCACCTCTAGTGATGTGCAATTGCTAAATTTTTATGGAAGAAATATGGAGGGACATATCTACAGCTAGAATGAAATCAGATTTTATCTAGAGAGAGCTTGAGGGTTGGGTTAGGGTAGAATGAATGGTTTGACGGTTTTATAGAATTTGAACCCTAGGGTTTTGTTTGGACAGCATAGATTAATTAGGTCTCATCCTTGGATGAAAGATATATATCCAAGGTAGTTGGGTGAAAGAGGTAGGGGCTGAACAATCCAATCTCCCATTGGTGGCTCCAAGGAAAGGGGGCCACTTTTTCCATTTCTAGCTAACCCAAGCCTTTAGCTTAGTTTGGGAGAGGTTTAGGGTGATTTCAAGGAGATAAGATTCCACCTAAGGTGCTTAGGGTGGAAAGAAAAGCATGCTATAATGTAATTTGACCATTTAAACTCTCTTACACTTATGTTTGACCATCTGAGTAGTCAACTGGTCAGGTTGACTAGTGAGGTGGACATGGGGCATTGTATTTTCTAGTGAGTTGCCTTGAAAGAGGTTTGGAGCAAGGGATTTTGGGTTTACATGGTGCCTTTGTTTGTGTGTTTGACCAAATGTTTGAGTGACTTGGTCAACTCAATGATTTGACTCATAATGAGTTTGCATACATTGAAATCATGGAATGAAATAAAATGGGAGACTTCATGGGGATTAATTTGATTACATGAGAGAGGTTGACCCAAATAAGCCTAATTTAACTAAACATTGACTAAGTCAACAGATGACTAGACCAAGGTGACCAATCAACCTCAATTCATGAGGAGGGTAGATCGTAGGAGTTTGATAAACATCCAAATTCATTTGGAGGTCAAATAGAACTAATCAAAGTAAATAACCAATTGAGCTAGCTCAATTTGGTCAAATTTGGTCAACCACTAGCCCAAGTAGCTAGTGGTTCATGGTTTGATGTATGGAGTTTCTAGTGAGGAGGTCAGAGCATAATTATGGTTAAATGGTTAGTGCACTATGCTGGGCAGTGCAATGAACCCAAAGATTATGATTTAAGGTTAATTTGATCAACCATGGTTGACTTGGTCAAACAAAGTTAAACCAAGAGTTGGAAATGGATCTAACAAGTTTAAAAGAATGATTTGAGACCAATGGATGTGGTATCAGGCCATGGAAAGATCATTTGACTTGAAATGATGATTTAGACCCTTAAGGGACAATTTGGTCAATATGCATTGACTTGGTCAAACATGCATAACCATGGCTTGAATTTGAGTTAAATACATTCCTAATAGTGTTTAGAAAGTATTGGAAAAGGTTTCATGGCTTGATGTGGACTGGCCATGTTGAGGTTTAGAAACAATTCCGATTTTTTCCCTTAAGGGGAAATTTTTTCATTTGGGCCCCTAGTCAACTCTAGGTCAACCAGGGTCCACTAAAGAGTAGTTTTGTGTTTCAAATGTCATAAAAAGGGTTATGGACTAGTTCAAGGGTTTAGGTACAGGCTCCAATATCAAATTCTATATGATGTTAGGTCCATTGACATGAGCTATAAATATTTGAAGGTTATGTAGCCTTGATTTCATTCAAGTTTATGAGGTTAGAGGTCTCACATTGGCATCGAATTTGAAGGGTTGACCATAGGGATATATCTAATCAATATGTAATTGATAGATCGTGAATTAGGGGTCATTTGATGGGGTTTGAAATGATTGAAAAATCACCCAAAAAGGATTATAAGATATGAGCCTTTAGCCTTGAATTTTGGTCTAAAAAATTTTGGATTTGAAGTAAACTTTAGATTCGATTGATTGAGTTTGAGTGTTGTCAACCTCAAGAATAGAATGAGATCAATAATAAATCTTATAAGGGTACCCCAAACCCACAGAAGTAGTTCCCCTAAGTATATAAGTCAAAGAAAAGTAAATGAGTTTTTCTACATCTAATGAGTAAACCACCTGAATAACATAATTAAGCATAGTATGGTCCTAAGTCACTAATTTGTTTACTTGGAAAAAGATGAGCATAAGTAGAATAATGCCAAACTTTAGAAGTTTGTGTAAGAAAGGATACATGAAAATTGATAATTTTATTTTTCTCTTATACCAACTCCACTATTGGGTCCACACAACACTCTAATGACTTTATCAGGATCAATACGGGTTCACAAAAAGTAGTATACTCATCAAACTCAAAATTTTTAAGCTTATAGAGGTGATTGATAAAAAAAAAATCAAAAGGTACCCACTTACCCCTTACATAACAGTTGTTTTCAATCAATTATTTCTCATTGGGAAAAAAATATATTACCACATTCACAATGGCAACAAAGGGTTCCTCACATAAATGCTCCAAACCATGATTTATAATGGTTTGAATGACTGAGAAACTTAGGTTTTTAAAGCTATGCTTTGGGATTAACTGCTTATTAACCAATAACTCCTAAAAAATTAACTCAGCTTCAGTATATAAGAATCTTTTCTTAACATAGAAGGAGGAATATCTCTTCTTGCCTAACATTTTAGAAGCTATATAAAATAAGAGAAGATAAAAAATTCAGAGGTTGAGGACAAAAGAACAACAAAATTGTAGTGAATGATTAAATAATATGGGTTCCTATTTATAAATAACAGAAACACTTCTACACTGAAGATATTAGTGATGTGGCGCTCAAAACAGAAATGATAAACAAGCCAAATAATATAAGTTGTAGTGGTGTAGGATATGTGGCGCTACAGTGCTTCACATTGGAAATTAAAGTGCCTTTTTTGACTGGGTAATCGCTTCAACATTTGACACATGTGAGCACCACGACAATACTAAAGACCACCACCACAGTACTAACTAAACTAATAATAATTTTGACTTAAAACTGTGGCACTTGTAACAGCATTATGGTTCTCACCAATGAATCATCATGAAATATTTATGATAGTATGATTGATCGACTGAACTACCAAAAATACTATAGAAATAACAAATTTAATCCTACAGTGCTTGAAGAGCTAGTATCGAGGTGCATAAGAAGGTTCTCATAGCACATCGATGTTCAAAAATACAGTGTTGTGTTAGTGCAGTCAAGTGAATTTTGCAAAGAGCTCAGCACTGTGGTTCTAGTTTTAAAAACCATAGTACTTAACAAGTAAACACTACAGTGCTTCAAATCTAGCGCTACAGTGCTAATTCAATTTTTAGCATAATAATTTTTTTTCTCAGGAAACATATCATAATTTAGTCAAAACTAAGAGTTAATAATACTTACAAACAATACATCATAAACATATATAATGAAACAAATTATAAAAGATAAAGAAACTAAAATTTGTTTCCTCCCAAGCATGCTTAGTTTATATTCTTCAACCAGACTTGCCAAAATTTATCAATTTGGCTGTGGTGCATCATTACTACTCCTCAAGTGGTTCACACTAAGAACTTTTACTTTTTCCTTAGGGTTAATTTTAGTATTATTGGGAAATGATCCAATGGGTATACTACTAAAAGAGATTGCATGTTGTCCTAAGTAAATTTTCAAATTATTTATTGAAGTAACTTAACTTTGCAATTAATTTTCCAAATTGAAATACTACCTCTTCCAAAGGTGGTTTCTTTTCTCTGAATTGATTATTTTGAATCAATCATGGGGGATATGAAGGTTTATTATCAACAATACTATTTGACCAACTAAAATTAGGGTGGTTCCTAAACCTTTGAATTGTATGTGCTTGAATAGAGATTATTTTGTCTTCCAATTACATTCAAATTTTCAATCACTAGAGCACCACAATTATTAATAGAATTTCTATTATGCTCTTCCAATGGAATAGATGATCCTAATCCTAAATTAAGTCTTATATTATCTAATTTCATTAAAATTGTAGCCACCTAAGCAATTGATAAAGCATTTGAATCATAAACTCTAACTAGCCTCTTTGGATTCACCCTCTCAGTAGGCCATTGAAAATTATTGATAGGAATTTTGAACCATTTGAATTATGGTAGTGTTTCAGTTCAAAGATATTGTCATAGATAGCAATTCTATTGATACTATGATGGATTTCTTATACTATAGGATTGGCATATTCTCTAAGTTGTCTAAAATGATCCTGATCTCATACTGAGTCAAATATTTCTAATTTTTTTTTAAAAAAATTTACTATTCTTTATATTTCTTGGTTAAACAATAATGGATCCTTACTAAATCTACTAAGCATGCAATAATGATGAAATAATTAAAAATAAAAATCATAAGATCAATAATCCTTTTACCAAATAGAACAAAAATACAAGATACAAGTAGGACTAAATATGCACTTATTTTAACAATATAGTTAAAATTATAATATGCATATTACTTCTTTGGAAATGGAGCCAAAAACTTAATGAAAGGCTTGAATTAGTCATTACTTTGAATTGATGTAAGCTTAAGTTTCTTTAATATAAAAATAATGAAATCCCACTAAAATATGCACGTATACATGATGATCAAGTAACAAGAAAATTATCACCCAGAAGGATCAATTGATTTTCTCCAAACTCCTTTCTCCAATAATAGAGTTGTTCTCACAAGATATGCATGATCTTCTAATACAAGTATCTTGCACTTCTCTAATGTCCCTTAGACATTACTCTAAGGGGGTACTAAGAAACACACTAAGAATTATAAATTTTTACTCAAATGACAAAACTCTCTAAACAATCAAATTAAAAAACTATTTATAGTAAGTATAAGGACAAGCTTAAACACTGTGGCACTCAATAAGGTGGTAACATGATAGTATAAAATAAACTAGTGCCTCAGCGTTATAATGCTTGCTCCACCTTGGTGTTATGAGTCCACGTGGTTAATGGCTAAACCAACACATCTTTTGACTAAAATGGTGCAAGTTTTCATCTCAAAACCTTCTATGTTATGATGCTCTAGAATTTGAGTATTGTGGCACTTGTAAGTGACTTTTAACATTGAGGCATTGCAAGGCTCAGTGCTGAGGCACTCATTTTTCTGAGGCTCTAGTGTAATGGTGCTGAATTTGGGCGCAACAATGTTGTGTTATGGCATGGTGCTGACCTTGGTATCACTTGGGCATTAAAAATTGAGAAATTGGTACTGAAATGTCTAAATTAGGCACCTTGGTGTTGATGATCCAAACACTATGGTGCTTTGTTTGACAACGTTGCGGTGCTACTCAACACTTGTTATTTTTTTGTCATTTTTTGATATATTTCCTAACAAACACAAATAAACAATACATTTTTATTGAATTTAAATATAATAAATAGTGGATAATTTATACTTAATAGATATACCACCAAAGCACATTAATGATGGTTTAGAAGCAAAGTATATATTATTATTGCCATATATGAGATTGTTGTGCTTTAGAGAAGTTGCATAGAATATAGATTTTGGTGTCGTGGATAATAACTAAAAATGAATTCTTGCTGTGAGATGTGAGCTCATTACTATAAATTTGGCCTCTCATATCACAAACACGTATGATGCTAATGATTATTCATTCAAGAGGTTTTATGTAAGCATCAAAGTTTGCATTAATTAATTAACCTTGATGCTTGCCACCTAAAATTAAAATACTTAAGTGTTCTATTATCTGCCAATTCACTTGATGGTAGCAATAATCTATTTATTTTAGCTTTTGTAGTGGTCAAAATAGAATCTAAGGATACATGTCAATGGTTTCTTTTCAATTTGAAAGAATCTTTTAGATGTGAGTTATATCCACTTATTTTTATATCATATATAGAGCAAGATTTGGAAGAAGAAATTAAAAATGTTTACCCTGAAGTAAAACATAGAGTTTGTATGTGTCATTTATGGAAGAACATGAAGAAGCACTTTCACTATTATGATACTCCAACTTTGTGAAACTTAGTGTCTGCCAATGCTTATAGAAGGGCTGATTTTGAATCCTAGTTGATAGAGATATATATTATTAGTCCACTTATTAATTTATGTATGGCTTATTTACCATATAAGTGGTCAAAAGTATGTTCTTAGTTGAAATAGAAAATCATGCTAACACAAACACTATGGCCAAATCTTACAGTTCTTGGATTGGAGCAGCTAAATGCAAACCTTTTGTTGATCTCATTGATGTGATTAAGTGTATGATAAGGGAGCAAAGGTCTGAGGGAGACTAATTGCATGCAGATGGAGAGGATAACTAGACCCATATGTTGTGGAGTGTGTTAGAAAAGTTACAATACGGAAGGAGTTCTTCATGATTAAGTAGTTGAAATTTCTGAAGTTTAAGGTTTAAGGTCAGAAAGAGAGATGTGAGATGAACATTGATGCTAGAGAATGTTCTTGAAACCTTTGACAAATGAGTAGTGTTGATATTATCTACCTCATGACCTATTTTAGAGATTTTGATAAAAATAAATATATGCTTGGATGCTCTAATTTATGTGATAAGTATTTCAGATGTAAAAATGTGCATAGTAATTACTTATGGGACTTACATTACACAACTCAAAGTTCAATCAAATGTTGAGATTAAGATGGACCAAGATGGACAACTTGAAAGACTTTATATTATCTTAGGAGTTTGTTAGTGGTCTATTAATATTTACTTGCATTATTTAATTTGCTCACATTCTAAATCTCTATTAATTATATATTAATCTTGATATAGAAATCTATAAGATTTCCTTATAAATAAATTGTATAACCTTTATTGATTGCTTAATTATTATCAAATATGGAAAGTTATTTAATTAGAAAAATTAAAGGTAATAAGCTTATATTGCAAAACATTTATTATGTATTTATTTTAAACTGATTTGTTTTACATCTATTCATTAATGTATGATTAATTATATATATATTACATAATATTATTGTATTAATATTCAATATATCCTTAAATATTAAAAAATGTGCATGAGTTCTTATTTTACTAAATATGATATTATTTTTGTCGGAAATGTGATCTAATTTTTATTGTATTAGACAGTTTAGATTCTGTAGATATAAATTGATAGGTTTAATGACTCATTTGGATTTCATTTGACTTTATAATGAATTTCCAAACATTATCTGGTTTAAATATAATGTGTTGCTAGCCAATTTTGCTTTATTTTGGATGCATATGAAGACTTTTTGACCTTTCCACATGGCTAGCAATTTGAATCTCATATATATTTAATATAAATGAATTTTTAATGAAATATAATATTATTACCTGATAAAAAATATATTAGAATAATCTTTTTATTCAAATGTGACTTTACTTGCTATTTCTCTTTAAATACCTCTCATCTTTCTCATGAAAGGGTTGCTAAAAGAAAAATCTCCATTAATTCTTCCATTCTTCCTTTCCTCTTTATATGCTAAATCTTGAGAGGAGAAACTTTGTTTCTTATTCCAAGTACTCTTTTCATTTGCGAGATTGAAATTCTGGTTGGAAAGTTTCAACACAAAATCGAATAACATCTATTGGAGTTCTTGAGTTTGGTTTCCTTCTCTAAATCTTTACTTGCTATTCTTAGCTTTCACCATATATGTTTTTCTTGAAAATATTTATTTTATGGTGAAATACTTGTTGGAAATTTTATATTAAAGTTTTCTATATCATATCTTTTAAATCCATAAAGTTTAGCAAAGCAAGTATTTTTACTTCTTTAAGGTGACATAGATTTACATCTATGATCTAATTCATTTTATTTTATTTTAAGAGTTGAAATTTAAGTAAGCAAGAATATATTTTTATTTAAAAAATATTATTATTGTTTTAAATAAAATATAAATCTATCTTAAAGTGAGCAAATTTAATATTTCATTTGCAAGTAGTGAGGTGATTAAAATTAATTTGTAAGATCACCTCAAATATTGTGAATATTTTATTGCAAGATAATTTGAGATTGTATTATTTACATCAAATTGTATTTTTCATTTTCTTGATCTAAGCCATTTGGCTTAGTGTAGTTTTAATTGTAATTAGATTGGGTTGTACTTGCCTGTGTAGGAGAGTACTTAGGTCGTAAGGAACTTCTTTGGTTTAAAGAAGTAAGGTTTGCTAAGCAAACCTGAGATTAGTGAATTCTAGCCCAAGAGTTGGCTAGCGTGGACGTAAGTCATATTGGAATCCGGGCCGAACCACATAAAAATATTGTGCCTCTTATTTTCATTTCTTGCATTTATTTTTCTTTGTCTTTTTCATTAGAAATATTGTGTGACTATTTACTCTTTTCATAATTTCTTTAAAATCATTTTAATTTTCTTCTTTTAATAAAAAATTTAAGAACCCCAATTCACCCCCCCCCCCCCCCCACTGGGGGTGCTATAGTCATCCAACAAGTGGCCTATTGAGCATTAATGCAGCAACGATAATTGCTAACAAGGAACATCCACCTTGGCATGTTTATATTCATCAGTTCTACCATGTTAGTAAGTATGACTTTTTCTTCCTTTAATTCTATTAATTACCAACTTCATGCTACCTCTTGCTTAGAAAGTTATGATAATTTTAGTTACAAATAAGCTTATAAAGGTATATTTGCAAAGTGCCCCACAAGAGTCAATGGTCTACCACTGAAGAAAAAGTCCAAATTTGTTTGCCCAAAACTTTGAGACCTAGGGGATGCCCCAAGAAAAGAAGATTCAAAATTTTTTTGGAGACAACCACCAACATAAAAGGAAGTGAACATAAATGCGGGATGTGTGGCCTATCGGGCCACCACAAAATGACTTGCAAAAATCTAATATAATGACCGACTCTTGGACATATTGATATGAGAGTATTATAGCATTTTTTTAGAAAAGAAGTTGCCAACCTTTTTTGGAAATACTAAGCTTCAAATAACCCAAATCAATATGTGAAAACCAACCGATGGAACAATAATAAGAAGCATCAATCCACTTCAACATTATTAGAATTCTCACAAAAAAATATCAAGACAAATGAATTATAAATAACTCGTATAACAAACTCTTCCAGACATTTTCCAAATAAAAAACATTATAGTTCAACAATGAGCAAAAGAGAGAAAATATAATTATAAATTTCTAAAGTATTTTATACTGCAAAATGTAACTAAATCATGCCAACTTCTAAATCATTTTATACCACCAACTGCAACTAGCCATATTGAGAAAAGAATTAATATACTATGCATGCACGCCCTAACTTATGACTGTTGGAAAATTTTGTTTGTTTTGCAAATTGGGTAAGGAATATTAAAAATTTCAAACATTCTCCTTCAGCTTGCCTACAAGAAGTGTCAAGTGCTTATTATGATGATCAGTTGAATTAGAAGATTGCTTTCCTTCACCGAACCCTGATTGATATGCTAGTTATATAACTTGAAAAGCTGATTGTATTGCTTATATACATGCAAGAAGTTAACAAGGATAATGCTAATTTCTAAGAAAATAATATTATATAGAGATCATATATTATATCAATACTAATCTAGTGCATTGGAGAGATGTATATGAATGGTTGTAATATGCTAGATATAAGCTAACAACAAAGAAAATACATCTACATGGTTATTATCCAAGTATTTATCTATAACTAGGTTATCAAGATCAGCTCTCATATCATAATATTACCAGAAGTATAAAAAATGTCACCTCTACAAAAAAAAAAAAAAAAAAAAAACATAATGAATATAAGGAAAAGTGTATCTAAAGAACAGTGAAAGTGCATGTAAAGCACATTGACCCTTTAGTATGCGCTTTCACTATGCCTTCACTGTTGTTTTATGCGCTTTCACTAAACTTTTGCCACACTTTAGATGTGTTTTCATTGTGTTACTAGCATTAAAATATTATTTGCATGAACTAAGTAATACATAGTATAAAAATTTTACTAGCTTAAACTGAAGTAAGTGATTTATAGCAATTGAAACTTACTTTTTAAAAAAATCATCCACAATCAATTGCATTTCTTTACTTAGGAAATCCCTTTCTAGGTATTCCATTGTGTTATTTGTAGGTATAGCAACAATTTAAAATGAACGAACAAAAAATATATTAGATGGGGGAGCTACAGGGGATGAGAGGGCTTTATGTATAGTTTGAGACTTTGTGCTCTTCTTCTTATCTCTTGTTATTTTTCTTTATTAAATAGTTGGGGGGCCTTGATGTATAGTTGGGGGGCTTGTTATACAGAGGAGGGGGCTTGCTGTGTAGATTGGGGGGCTTTATGTCTAGATGGGTGTGCTACAAGGTAACAATGGGGGCTTTCTATACACTTATAGGGGGGGGGGGACTTTATGAACAAATATGGGTGCTTGGGAATAGTTGGGAGTGCTTTCTATATAGATAGGGGGTGGGGGGAGGATTGGAGGGCAACTAGGGGGTCATAATGTATTAATGGGTGGGATGTAGGGGTAGTTGTAAGGTTTTTCTGTACAGATGGGGGGCTTTATATGTGGCTGGAGGGGCAACTATTAGGGCTTTTTGTACAAATGGGTAAGATGAGGATAATGATACAAGAATTTTCTCTAGATCAAATTTACATTAGGCTACATGATGGATGTGCTTATATTCAAGAGAATCAACATTTGCTTTAAGTCAATCAATCATGGTGCCCGAACTCTTTTCAATTCCATTACAATTGTTTTAGAGTGAATCAAGCAATTTCCCTTGAACACTAGCCCAATCCTAACTTGTTGATTAGGGGGGGGGGGGGGGGGGGGGGGGGGGCTTGATGGGTAGAATGTGAGTGGCCTTATAAGTAAGAATGAGAGGTGTTGGTGGAAAATTCTTTTGGTATTGGTGAAGGGATTTGGTGAGGAGATTGAGTGTGAGTTTGTATTTGAAGGTCATCAATGGTAGTTATGTGAGCATTCAAATTTTCTGCTTCCTCGTGAGTAAAACCATAGAGGATATGAAAAATCTACACATAAATTACACGAATGTTAGCAAATCTCCTGTTTTAGGGGAATTAATTGAAATGAGCTTCTGGACAAATCTCCATATGTACCTGCCTTTCCTTCAAGGTAGCAAATAAATAGTTAGCCTTCTCTATAGAATAAAAAACACCTGCATTGCCCCATGTAAGAAAATGTGGTCTTAAATCAGGGTACTTAAGGGCATTTCGTGAGAAGTGCTCCAGGAATCATATCTGCATAAGACCATGTAAAGTAATATTAGCTAATGAATTATAAAAAGAATTAATAATAAGAATTAGACTTAAATGAACTTAGCACTCACCAATATGAGAGGTACAAAATTATTTATGCAAACAAGTGGCTTCTCCATAGAAAACTTGATGGAAATTTTATTAAATTTATGGACCAAAAAGTCGCTAATACTCCAGTCCCAATTAATAGATGAGAACTCATCTACATTACTTGTTATAAATATAAGCCTTCTTAGGGTTTTAGGTTATTGAGAGGAGAAAATAAATTAGAAACAAAAATATTATAAAGGACTTTAACATAACTGCTAGGTAAGTTGATCTGTTTAGCTCCATCATTTCATTTTTAATATCAGTTGATAAGACTCCTATAAGTGGCTCGCTCTGCCATATAATCTCAAAATCTTTATTAGGATAAACTTGTGAGCAGATTCACCTCATCATATGTGATTTTCAGCAAAAGACCTTTGATAATGAAGCCTTGTTGAGAGATATCTCACAATTTTAGCAGCTTGTATATCAGAAGTACATTTTGCTTGAATGGTGAGAATTTCAAAAACTAATGGATATTTAGAGTCTTTGATGTGTCTCAACATCTTTGTGAATTACTTTGACAAATGAGTTGCAAATCGTTTGGAAGGTTGAAATATAACAACAATATATAATTAGACGAACATAAGGAGACATCTGCAAAAAATAAAGAAAAAAACTCAGTGAATATGAAGTAAAGGCAAAGTAACAGGAAAGCGCAATGAAAACACAATAGAAAAAACACAGTAAAAATGCAGTAGAAAAGGCACAGTAAAAGTGTAATAGAAAAAGCATAGTGAAAGTGTAGTAAAAGCGCAGTAGCAAAATACAGTGAATGCACAACAAAAGGGTTGTAGAAAAAGAGCTATGAAAGCACATCAAAAGCGTAGTAGCAGATGCAAAATGAAATATCGGTAAACAGCGCCATTAAAAAAATGTACTTAGATATTTTAGAGTTATACAATCTAGTTTTAAAAATTGAAGAAATTGATATATGAACTATACAATGACAAAAGCACAGTGAAAGTACACTTAAAGTGTAGTTAAAACGAAGTTGAAATGAAAAAAAAAAACTCAAAAATTTTAAAGCTATGCAATCTAATTTTTAAAATAGAACTGTGAATATGCAACCAAAAACATATTAAAGGCGCAAGAAGTTTTTGTACCTGTTTGAAGGAGATAAACTTTTGCACTGTCAGAAAGACCGAACGATTGCACCTGTTGGCAAGAACAGTGTCAAGAAAATCAAACAAGAGGTTGAAAAATAAAATGATCTAACTCAGATTCTTTTGAACTCTCAACAAATTCAAATTTTTTGTCCGGATTGGATCGGGTCGGATAGGACGTGCTGGCAAGAAAAAAATAATAAACAAAATCTAATTAAATATCCAGTGGGATTTAATTGGTTCCGGAGGCACCAAATAATTTCTCCTCTTCCATTGCTTAAGAGCGTTGAAGTTATTAATGAACAAAGAGAGCGAAAGATGATGATTGCTGGAGGAGAGGAGTGCGATTCTTCGAAGAAACCCGTTGAAATCCCTCGCTATGGGACTTTCGCACAGGCAGCTGTACCACCCGTCGCTCCTCTTCGCGGTTCTCCTCATTTGTACCAACAGCAACCCCAGCTCCCTCCAGCTCAACTGCCCGCTTACCAAGTCATACCTGGTTGGTTCCTTTATTCGTTAATTATTTTTTTTTTCGTTATTTGTTTTTTTCCCTTTGTTCTCAGATCTAGAACTAGGTTTTCTGATTACAATTTTTTTAAATTGTTTTTTTACTGTGATTTCAGTGGGATACCAATCCATCCCTTATGGGGTAGTGGCAGAGGGCATACCCATCAGAGAGCATCGCCTTCCATGCGGTGGCATTGGTATTGGATGGGTTTTGTAAGTAATTTTTTTTAATATTCAATGCTCCTTTCGTTAATTCGTTTACTACTGAATCTCTTTTGTTGTTTGTTAGATTACTTACATTAATGAGTGATCTTAAGCCCTACTTGGTTGCTGAAGTTAGAAAAAATGTTTAAAAAAATGTCAAAATTGTTAGTTCTATGATTCAGTTGTAGTTAAATAGCAACATTGGCATCAAACCTCACAGACCCTTTTAAAACGTCCTCAATTGCAATGATTTTCACTTCAAGCACAAATTTAATAAAAATGAAATCATCATTTTTGAAAGCATGATTTCTTTCTACAAGCAATCAAATGAACCCTTAGTTGTGTTTTTTGAGAATCTCTAAGGTTTTCTTTTGTTGTGGGCGGATTCCAAAAATTTTTTATTTACCTTTGTATTAGCAATTCAATGTCCTTTCAAATTCTTTTTTTTTTTTTTTTGAAAGAAATGCAAATTGCATTAAAGAGAAGAAATTATTACAAACTACTATGTGATAGAAAATCTATCGCAATCCTCCTTGAACAAAGAAAAAAATAAAGGAGGAATGTTATTACCACTAAGATCATCCCAAAAAAATCACCTAATAAAGTCATGTTAGCACAAAAATCAGCTAACTTATTACACTTTCTATGCGTGAAATGAAAAATGATATTCCCAAAATCCTTTAGAAAGGAGAAGTCTTCCACCGTGCTAAAGTTATCTGAGCAAATTCCTTTATCAACCGATCCTAGAAGATATTTGATGACATTGTGATTATCACCTTCAATCACAATGTCGTTGGCTTCTATTTTCCAATCATGAAGGATTTTCTTCAACGATCTAAAAGCAAGAAGTTCTAGCAATCTGCTGTCCCAATGAACTATTTTGACTCCATAAGCAAGTAAAAACCTTCCTTTAGAGTCCCTAAAAATTCCACCAAGACCGGCTTCATTAGACTTCACCAAAGAAGCATCAAAATTAAATTTAATCCATCCGGATGGAGGAGGGTGCCAAGTATGAAACAACAATCGTTGTTTAACACCCCAGTGGTTCGAATAAATATTTAATTTTGCTGAATTTAATGTAATACTAAGAGCATTTGAAGCCAAATTCTTTGGAACCATGCTGAACACAATTCCTACTCTTCCAAGAAAAGAATATCACTGTGCAGTAGAGATTAGCAATAAATAGATTCGTAGAAGAAAGAAGTTCCAAATTATATATACAATCCATGAAAGAATTAAAACTTGGAGCAGGAAATCCCCAATCGTTAAGCAACTGAATAACAGGAACTAATTTTTCACATTTCACCGTGATGTGTTCTTCATCTTCTACAGCTATGCATCCTCTCGGACAAAGACAACACTCCAAAATTTTCCTATGCAGTAAGAAATCAAACGTAGGCAATGCTTTGTTTAAAATTCTCCACCAGAAACAATCTACACGAGGTGAAAGATGAATTTTCTTCATCCATTTCCAGTTACTAGTTTGATCATTTATCCAGATTCACTTCTGCTGCCATTCGAGAAACGGACTTGCCTGAAAACTTATTACAGAATTCCAAATGATCTCCAAATGTTTCATGAAAAAATTGTATTTTCAAAATACTATCAACCAAAATGCTTCCAAAATACTTGTTCAATTCATTTGTATTCCAATTCCCATTCTTAATAAATTTGTCAACAAATGGAATCTCACCTTCCAACACAGCTACAAATGTTGGCCATTTTTCAATACTTCTATCCAAAATCCACACATTCTTTAGAGTATTCACTGAATTGCTAGAAGACAACCTCCACTGTAGCAATGACCAAAGATATTCTGAACCATTAATGATAATCTTCCAAGTAGATGAGCAGTTTTTTTTTATTGTTATTATGCAAAATGTCTTCACCATACTTGCTCCTCAATGATTTGTTAAGAATCGAATTAGGATTATTAATAAAATTTCATGCAAATTTGGCTCTAAAAGGCCCAACCGCAGTTACAGCAGAGTGTATACCTCTTCCTCCTTGATCCACAGGTTTGCAGAGTTTCTTCCATGCCATATAATGAATGCTACAAACACCACCCTGTTTATTCCATAAGAAATCGTTGCACATCCTATCAATTTCCTTCAAGATACTCAATGGAACCAAAGAGTGTGTAGCATAAAAAATTGGAATTGTTAAAATTACAGCTTTGATCAAAACCATTTTACCGGCTAATGAAAAGAATTTGTTGCCCCAACCATTTATTTTGCCCGCAGCTTTCTCCAGGATATGTAAAAAATCAGATGAAACAAGTATCCTTAAAGCCATTTTAGCACCAAAAAACTTCAGCTCTTTAACTTCCCTAAACTTCAACAACTTCGAAATATTTTTCTTCTTTGACCGAGAGACAGATTTGCCATAAATAACTACAGATTTTTGAAAGCTAACACTTTGTCTAGTCCACTTACAATAATTATAAACAATCTTTCTAATCTTCAAATCCCAAGTCTTAGCTTCATAGAAAATAATGATGTCATCGGCATAGAGTAAATGTGATAATTTGGGAGAAGCTGCAGCAACTTTGATGCCCAAATTATCACATTGACTAAACCCATTGGTCAAGAGCTGAGAACATAGAATAAACAAGTACTGGGACAGCGGACATCCTTATCGAAAATCACTTTTGGCTTCAATCCAGTTTGAGTTTTTGCCATTCACTAGAATAGAGAATTTGGGATTTACAATACATTCCATCAATAGATTAGAAAAATATCCCGGAAAACCAAAGTATTCTAAAACTTGTTTCAAAGTTTGCCAAGCCATTCAATCAAAAGCTTATTCCATTTCAATTTTGATTGCTGCCAATCCCTTTTTAGATTTTGAAAATCTAAATTTATTGAAAATATCTTGTACCAGTAGTATGTGATTAGACAAGCTTCTACCTTTTAAAAAAGCAGCTTAATTCTCAGAAATAAAACCTTTGCCACAACTTTATAAATGGATAAACACAAGCTGATAGGACGGAAGTTAGAGGGGTCTACCGGATTAACAATTTTAGGAATAAGAATTACCCTTGTCTCTTTCCATTTAGAGCACATGATACCTGTTATAAAGAATTGAGAGATAGCCGACCACACATCCTTCTCTATGATCTTCCAGTAAGCTTTGAGAAAGGAATAAGGAATTCCATCCAACCCCAGGGAGATGTTCCTCCCTAGTCCTTCAATCACATTTTCAACTTCCTGGAATGTAAAATCCATGTCCAGAAAATTACATTCATCTTGATTTAACTTGTTTAATTGCTTTGGCCAATTATTGAGAACGCATGATCTACACCTCCATTTATTGCAGAAGAACTCAAACATATCATAATCTATTCCTTCTTGATCCTCCAGCATAACGCCATTAGAATCCCTCACCTGTTTGATGAGATTTCCATTCCTCCTTCTGTTAGCAAAGGCATGAAAATAGTTGGAATTAATGTCTCCTTCCTTCAACCATTTAATCTCCACTCTTTGTCTCCACCAAATGTTTAACCGAGCTACTGTAGTGTTCAATTCACCTACTTTTAATCTGAGAAGGAGAAGTTTTTCATTAGTAAAACCGTTCGACCCCACTTCCTCCGACTGTAGTTCAGAAGCTTCAATTTTTAGTTTTTCCTTTAACACCAACAAGTTTTGATGCTTTGCTCTACTCCAGAAAAATAAATCCCACAGCGATCTTCGAAATTTCTTATTAAGATTCTCCATGGGCTCACAATCATTACATCTATTCCAAGAGTTACAAACAATAGCCATAGAAGCGGGGTATGAAATCCATACATCTTCAAATCTCATCAATTTGCTTTTACGAATTGATTTTTAAATTTTTTTAAGAATAATGGGGCAGTGATCCGATGCTACCCTTGCCAAATGACTACAAGACACATTCTGAATCAATTCCAAAGCTTGAGAATTCAAAAGACATCTATCAAGTCTTTCCCAAATGCGAGCTCTTCCTTTCTTATTATTACACCAAGTGTAGTTTGGGCCAATAACACCAACCTCATGATAATCAAATTCATTCATGAATGAGATCATCTCTTGAGGCCCAAGAGAAAAATTGAATTTTTTTCCCTCTTCTTTTATCTCCTTGTGACAAAATACAATTGAAGTCCCCCCCGCACAACTGTAGGAATACTCAAATTAGAATGCTGTCCCAAGAGATTCCATAATTCCCTTCTGCCGCATACTTCTCTACTCCCATATACAGTAGACACAACCCAATTACCTTTGTTGACAATTTTCAGCTCTCCAATTATACACTGAGAAGAAGCTCCCAATAGAGAAAATGATGCCAAATCAGTCCTCCACATAACCATTAACCCGCCAGAAAGCCCATCAGAAGGGTAAAGGAAGAAATCCCAATCCTTACCCATAAATTTACAAAAATCCCAATTAGCACTCGAGGGGATTTTTGTTTCTACAATTCCAACAAAGAACACATCCCAATCTTTGACCACTTCCTTCAAGTACGGAGAGGCTTCCCTTTTATTCGCCCCTCTACAATTCCAAAAGGCTAAGGAACTCATTTTCCCACCAAGGGGGAAGGACCCCCATTCCTTTTTTTAATCAAAACTTCAGATTTTTTATGCCTTCAGGAGTTATTCAAAGGACCTAGGGATTTGAGTTCCTTTTGTAGTTTAGGTTTAAAAACAGAAGCCCCATTTCCAATATTATCCAAGTTCTCATCACTATTAACTACAGAATCACCATAATTTCACTACATATTAATTTACCTTAGGAGTAATTTTGTTGAATGGAGATAAAAATATAATTTTTATATGATGATTTCATTTTCAGTCATTTCATGATTGGAAATTAGAACATCATTGTAGAGGGATCTTGAAGGTTTTTTAGAGTATAAAAACTATATCCAACCGAATGATGGAATATAGTAAGTTGATTATTTCTTGAAACATGTTTTAAAACTCCAAGCAAGCAAATGAGCCCTAAGGAAAAATTGTTGAAAAAATATTGTACTTAAACTATTATGGGCCATGATGCTAAAAGGATAGGGAAATTTTTTGGACATTGATATAGTTGATGGGCATGAGAACCTTCCCACACTACTATGGGTTGTGCATGCTTTGACACTAAAAGGATGGGGAATGTTTTCTGAACATGGATATATGTGATGGGCATTAGAGCTTGCCCGCACAACTACGTGTTAGAGATGTCTTGGCATTACTAGTTGATATGCTTTTCAAGTGTGGATATGCTCTATAGCTTGAGTGTTAGGAAAAGCTATGTATGTTACGATAGCTTCAGACTTAGATACTTGTGATTGCTTTCCAAAAGCAACCCCTCGACAATTGGGGGTGAGTGTGTGGGAGAGCTTAATCTAATGCTATGTCCTTTGATACTTGCAGAACTTGGTTGTTATGTTCTCTTCCCATAAAATTCAATGACATTTGAACATCTAATTCTTTAGCATTCTCTATCACACTCTCATTATGATCTATGCATAAATTGTCTTATTTTTTTGCTCTCTCTTGATAAGAAATTAGCTCTTCCTTGACCTTTGAAGGTGTTCTCATGAGCTTAATCACATTGCTCCTTTTTGATGTCCCAAAAGGATCAATAAAATGCTTGTCTTGAGATATACCTCCATTATTCTTTTTACCACAATAATATATATGTGGTTACTTGACTAAAAATTTAACTTTGTATGCTTTCAAGTTGGATCCTTATTCCTTGTATTAAAATCAATCATACCTAATAGTTTAAGATCATTGAATCCTCACAAAAGAATAAATAATATAAGTTATATATTAAAATTTTAAATCACAACAATAATATCTATAATTTTAAAATAAATCCAAAAAAATACAAATTTTTTTTGATAACTTTATACTTATTTTCAAAATCAAGTTTATAAGGAACTGAGAAATAAAAAACAAGATTGAAAAGAAAAATCTAGTGATTTGAAAATTTTAATAATGATTAAGTCAAATAGGATTTAACAGTATCTATAAATCAATGATGACTATTGAGAACAAGATATAACTTTGTGTGTTGAGAGTTGTGTGAGGAGGAAGTGAAGATACTGTCACTTATTGGAATCTGCTCATGTGGAGAACAATTGGAGTGCATGAACAAGAACCTTAATGGTCCTAACCTTATTTCATGTGCACTTGCCCTAGTGGTTTATGTTCTTTGAGTATACTAGTTCTCTTTCCTTTTTTATTTCATTGATTTAATTGGTCGACGAAATTAGCACTTGAGTCGAAGTTGAAGGATGAATCTCACAGGTGCAAGCACTTTATGAGTACTTTTGTGCTTGAGCGGCACACAACATACGTTTTGACTCTTCCATTCTCTTGAGAAGCTTGCAATGCCTAAACCTAGTGCTTCACATTTAAAGCGCACTATTAAAAATATTGTTAAAACTATATATTAATATATTTAAAAAGGAACAATCTAGCACACAAAGGTGATTTGTGAAACCAAAACATTAGTAATACAACCATGTTTAGACAACATACTCTAGCTTGTTAAAATTCTATTGAAATATCATCTTTCTCATCCACCTTATATGTGATACGACACCATTCATCTAGGAGCACATCAATAATCGTTCTCACCTTGAGCACTCAGCTTCTTAGCCTGATATATCATAACCTTGAATTCATACTTATGATCACTTGGCATCTTCATCTAACACTTTCTTTCAACAACAAACAAAACATCTTCGGGGAAGCACTATGGCATTTATTGCATAGTCATATTACAATCGATATTGTGATTATCATGTGTTATATTTCAATCATTTTGATCAATATTAGATCCATATGTATCATTATTCATCATCAAGTCATATTAGTGCTTAGTCATATTATTGTAGTCAATATTCCTAAGAAAATTAATTGTTTTATTATGATTATAGATATGATTGTTCCAACCTTCATTGTTTAAAATCATCTTATTATGATGATAGATCATATGATACATTAGTTTCTTAAACTTCAAAAGTTTAGAAACTTATGAATTCTAGAAGTTTAGGCACTTATGTTAACTTTATTAGTAAAAAACCCTATGAAAAATATGCTAGATGCTTGTGCTAATTGGGTACTTAAGTATTACAATTGTTCTTACATGGGTTTTATAGATGAGATTGATGATGATTTGTTATTGGTCATTGAGCCTTTTGTAGAGCTTGAACTTGAGTTGATGTCTATGATTATTCCTAAGCCAAATTTAAGATCGTGCTTAATCCTTTTGCCATGATTGAGAAATACATATCTTCTATCATAGTTATTATTTCAAAAGTAAAATAAATTGAGACAAAAAAAGTTGATCCACACATTCTTCTAGTCTTGTAAGATTCTACTTCACATGCACAGGCGCACACACAATATATATATATGTATATTCCTTTTAAAAAATTCTTGTTGAATTCATGCTAATAATGCTTCAACTATGATTTGACTATGTGATCCCTTTTTATGGTACTAATAAAATTTTTATGTACAATGCAAGGAGGCATTTGAATCATCTTGTCTTCAATCAACATATGGTAGAGATTTAGGAGATATACATAAATCTGTTCCACCACCACCTTTTTTATACTTCATTTTTAAGAGGGCTTTTCGTGTGATTCTTTAGGAGAACATTTCTATTGGCACCAAAGAGTTAATACAGGACAAGAAATGCATCAAATTTCTACTATAAAATTTTAGATTTTTTAGTGTTTTTTTGGTTTATTCTTAGCCATTTTTTGTTTCTATAATTGTAGGATCATCTTCTTTTTAAATTAGATGATAAGATTCTTAATACTTATTTTTGTTTAAATTTTAACTTAGTTTTATCTTATTATATAACCCTATCTTTTTATTAAAAAAATGAAAAAAATACTCGAGTGCTTGTCATTTGGTTATCCATGTATAAATGAAATTTGCACCCATACTTTATTTCCTCCTGAAATTTTTTTTTTCATTTTATCTCTCTTGTCTGCCCTCTCTTTCACAGTATCTCTCTATTATGTAATTATATTTCATTGAATCTAAATAGGCATGATTTCTAAGGCTAAAATTCTTCACCTTTTGCGACTATCTCTCTTCCCAATATATCTAAAGCCAGAAAGTCCTAAACTCACGGTCTTTATTATTCTTCATTCCATACCTATGTTGTTTATCTACATGTCTTTATCTATAAGCATATTTAAATACTCTTTCAATTACGGATTGAATTTAAGGGAAAATCAAATAACTCAACAAATGAAAATGACTGAGAGGAGATCCTTGTCATGCTGGACCTATCATGAGTTTGAGATCAGATAGCTCATTTTCTACGTTAGCGGGGATGACATTATTGGAAGGATAGAAATTTGAGGGATGTGTTGTTGATAAAGGAAGAAAAGGTTTTGGAGGGGAGGTGGATTATTGAAGGATGAGTCAACTAACTGTTGCCTTCCTTTTCCTAGCTCATTTAGGGTTGTAAATATTGGGGACCAAAGTTAGGTGAACGGCTGTTGAATATTTGGCATCTAAATAAGAGGTAAAAAGCACATAGGCATCAAAATAAAAGTCAATAACATTATTAAGATGATGGTAATAAAATTAAATGATTTGTTTGAACTAGTTTGCATCAAAAACATTCTCTAAACACTTTCCAATATTTAAAAAAATGGAACCTATCTAATATTTTATAAACTTCTTTCGTCACCCTAGTTTTTACTATATCTCTTATCATTCATGCTTAGTGGGGAGAAGAGCATTTTTGGTTTGCTATATCTGGATGCAAAATCAGCTCTGAATTTTTTTGGAAAAAGTTGTTGTTTGAATCTATTTGGTTGAACTTGATACTGTTACTTGGACAATCCAACTGTTAACTGTTTATAAATCAACATATGATTATTTGTTTGGTAAAACTAATGTGCTGTTATTGTATGTGCTCAAATGACCTGAGTTACCTTATTCTTATTGGAGATTATATGAATTAAATATTACTGATCAAATTATTTTTTTATTTAAATTATTAATTGTGGAAGAGGAATATGCTGGTAATGACTATTTTGGTAATGAAGACAACTTGTAGGAAAGTTAAAGATGCGTCAATAGAAGTTGGTAGATAGTGGTTTGTAAGGTTTATTAGGTAAAACATAATGGGTGGTTCATCATCAATGAGGGTTAGTTCATCTCAAGCTTCATCTAGATATGTTGTCATTATTCAAGAAAAAAAAAAAAAAAAAGACTCAGTAAAGAGCAAGAATAAGAATAAAAAAAAAAATCTACTTGAGAGAGATTATGTGAGTGAAAGAATAATGAATAATAATTTCCATTGAGCTTGTTTTATGAGATTTGAGATTTAAAGTATTTAACTTTAGATTTTATTCTGAACTAAATGTGATTTTTAAATTTTAATAATCACTTTTAATTTTGTCTTGAAAGCCTGAATTTCCTATATTTAACATAAATCTATTACACTATATTGAATCTTTTTATTAATTCCTATGCGTAATAGAAATTGCTAGAAATTTCAATTTGAAGGTTCAATTTTAAAGAATTTTTATATTTGGTTTACCTTTGATGTGGTTTAAATTTGATTAATTTAATAGTTATTGTATCAGTATATGCGCGTGTTATATGTTTATATGTTTATATGATACAGATATCTTGAGTGCTATAGTTATTAAAAGCGTCCACTTTATTCTGTGGTATGCATAGTTAAGAATAAAAAATAAAAAATCCTTGTGCATTGTATTGCACTTATTGTGTTTTGAAAATACTATTAGTCACATGAAATTTAGCTATAATAATTATCAGTCCATGTAGATGTGAACATGAGATATATGAAATTCAGAAAAATATGATAAGGAAATGATTTGTAGAATCTTAGAAGGTTTCATCCATGAATTCTCAAGAAATTAAATGATAGGAAAATAGAATCATATAAAATATTGCAGGGAATATGGCAGAATGATTACAAGTTGAAAATCCTTGAATTCTGGTATTATTCTAGTTTAAAATGTATGTAATTTGAATTTATATTACGATCCATCAACTAGTACCTTTAATTTCTCTCGTTTCACCTCCTTTGGATCTACATTTAATACATCATCTTCATCAAGCTTTAACAATTATGCTAATCTTATTCCATAGGCTATTATGGAGGATGATATCATGTCCATTTTTATAAATACTGTAATAATCATTATTTCGATTTATTTGATGACTGCGATTTATACAATTCATTGGAGCTAAATTATCAAGTTAGGTGGATTTGATTCAAATGTTCCTTTACAAGCCTCTTTTAGAGGGCTCTCTGTTGTTCAAGTCTTTGTATAACATTCTTCTCTTGCATCTTTCATTTGGGCTTTGGATCCTCCTGTAGCATTATTGTTCAGTCCTTTCTGTGCTTTCATTTGGCAACCCTCTTCTTGTGACAATCTTTTGGCATATGAACATGTTTTTCTATTATTATCTATGACTTCATATTCCCGTTAGCTAGCTTTGTCGATTATCTTCAACATATATAATGATCAAGTCTTTAGTTGATTATGTTTTCAATGTTCAATTATTGTGGATTATAGTGTCTTTTCTTTAGAGTGATAAAAGGGAATTTCTATTGTTATTTGTTATTAAAAATGTGGGGCATTTGGCATATTTGTAAATAGTGAATAACACACTGTAGCATAGTGTTCTCTAGAGCCATTATGCTTTACATTATTCTATTTTAAAATAGAGTAAATAAATAAACAAAAAAAGAATAGTTCAACAATGCAAGAGAGAAAATACCTTGGAAGTGATAAAAAAATATAATCATTGCCTTATAATGAAACATAAGGTTATTATAAAATATGTGAAAGTTAATAAAAAAACAAATAGATTGAAAAACCAACTATTATGGAAAAGAAAACAATTAAAATTGCAAATAAAATAATTTTGGTGATAGAAATGCATAGTACTAGGACAAATTATAAATTTTAAGCTTATGCACAAACATTAGAACTAATTTTCTTACATGCCCCATATTCATCAAAATCTAAAGTAGACTTTTTGATAATCATTATTATTATCATCATAAATTACTCTTGCTTTCTTGCTCGTCTTTCAAATCATAATCTTTTTCATCATTGTCTTCATTTTCATATTTTTCGACGAATATACTTAGCCTACATAAATATTTTTCTTTTTCTTTAGATCAATCTCAAATATTACATATTCATTCATACGCACTACTAACTATTATAAGTACTCAAGATAAAACAATTAAAAACAATAATAAAAAAAGTCAAACCAATAAAGTAATGCTTGCAATGTGCTCTACGAGCTTCAACACAACTGACAAATTATACATATAACATGCTATTTTTCCCACTTTTGCCTTGCTATTCCAATAGCACAAGTAGTGTGTGCCTTGCTACACACTGAGTTATGGCACACACTATTTTGCGCTATTAATCAATATGATTTAGGGCATGTGTATAAAAATAATTAGAACTTCAACAAAACTTGTAGTTAGATATAATCTTCCTTCTATTTTGGGTTTCAATTTTTGATCAACTGAGTAGCTTGAATAGTTCCAGGAGAGGTTATCTAGTTGTTCAAATGATAGGCTTGATTATAAATTCTTTATTTTTCTTTCATCTAAATTTTGCTCTTGGTTTGAATGAGAGAATGAGTTTAATCAAATTTTGATACAATTTGGGTTTCAGCAAGTGCGTGAATTTGAAAGTATTTGTATAGCTTTTATGGTTTGTTAATTTCTATTCGATGGTCATTAGACTTTTGCTTGATTTGATTTCTATCTTGATTTTTCATTTCATCAAATGTGATGTATAATTGTTAAACTCAAATATTTAAGTAGTCTTAAAAAAGGTTATCCAAAAACCAAATTATGCCATGTTTTCCAATTTATTTATTCAGTTACTCTATTGCTACATTTATATATATAAGCTGGATGTTAATGACACATGCTCTTTCTGCTCAATAGGTTCTTGTCTGGCTTCTTGCTTGCTACGGTTCCATGGTATATTGGGGCTTTACTTTTTCTTGTTGGAGCCCTGGATCATCGAGAGAAACCTGGATTGGTTGCATGCACCGTTGCTGTAAGTATCGAATTAATCTTTCAGGAAGAATTTTACTTCTACAATTATATCAGTAACATCATTTGTAAAACACTTGAATGGTTATTTTCAGCCTCATGTTTTCAATAATGCATGAATAAATTACATTATTGGTTCCACTCTACTTTTTATTTATTAGTTATATTTTTCATCATCTTGGCCTATAATTGTCACGACCCGGCCCGGTTAGCTCGTAGATACGAGGCGGGAACGAGATCGGACACGAAATTTATTTCTCATCAACCATTCCATTCAATTTTAGCTAATCAAAATAGATACAGCACCTCTACAACATTATCATAACACAAGTCTATCAAAAAAAAAATGTACAAGATGGCCATAAAAAAAAATGTTTTCTTTCTACACAATTTCTGCATGCCATTCAAAATCTCAAAAATAACTACAACATCTACTACTACTAAAAACAACAAAGGAACCTGTCACCCGGTAAGCGTCGTCTGTAAGTAAACCTCGGGTGATCAGCCATCACCTAAGAGTCGGGTCTCCTGAAAATTTCCCAAAACTAGGGAATGAGCTACGCTCAGCAGAAAGTTCTAATCCTAAACATGCTCAGTTGACATAAAAAAAAATATTGATTTACTTGCTTTGAAAAGAAAGGGAACATGTGTTTAATGTCTCAGTTATGTCTTCATGAAAGGTATGTAAATGTCATGCATATGTCATAGCTATATCTCATGCATCTTCTTTTACTTATTAAATTTAATCAACCGTCCCGGAGTACCGTTTTGTACTGATCAGGTACACATCTTTTGGCCATTTATTTTCCTTAATTGCCCCAAGGGCCATCTGTGCCTTTGGCACCGTCTTTGGTACTCCGTATTCAATCATGCACAATCAATTCGATATTTGTTTCACACGACCATATAATCTTTCCTTGCAATGTTTGACATAAAGCTTTACACATGAATTTGAAGCATGAAAGAAACAAAATGCTATAAAAGGCTTTATAATACATCATGAAATAAGCATGAAATAACAATTGAACATGTAAGGAAAAGAATTCCTACCTCCAAAAATTTTGAATTCCTCCTCCCTTCCTCTTTAATTATGCTTCTTCTTCTTGCCACCACCTAAAGGAAAATAGTTTAACTTAAACCTTGCCAAAATAAAATTTCTAATTCATTTAGAAGCTTCCTATAAACCTCCTACACCTATTCTTAAGGTATAACATCATCAACATCATCAACCTCTCACCAACTTGATGTTTTTAATAATAAATTTCGGATTTAAATAAAATTAAATATTGGAAAAATAGTTTTCTCTCTAATTTTGACATTAGAGACCTCTTGAAGCTCTTAGGAACCCAATTAGGGAACATGCAACCTATGAAAATTAGGTTTGGAAAAGAACCTAACTTTCCCTAATTTTTCCATTCAATTTTGCTCAAAGAAAAATCATAATTTTTATATCAAAAGACTTCCCTTAAACTCTTCTAGTCATTGCTATAAAAATTTCATCAAAAATGAGAAACCCTAACTTTCATGAACCCAACATTTAACTTAAATCTCATAATGTCTTTACATAAAAGCTTTCTCAAGTCATTCGAAATAACGTTTGTGAAGACATTCACAAAGAAAATCATTTTTAAGTAAAACCCTAATTTTCAAAACTCATATTTTGGTGAAGGAAAATGCACATTAGGGTTTAGAAACATCCTCTTAACCTTCCTTAAACTTTCCTCAAAAGAACCTCAAAGAAAACTCAAGTTTTTCTCAAACCCTATAAATCTTCTCTTCCAAAAATCTTGAGAATGAGAGAAGAGAAATTGATTTTATGCATACCTTTCACTTCCCTTAGTCTCCCCTACGATTTTCCCCAAGGTTGGCCGCCGGAATCCGCCGCCGGAGCCGCCCGATCTCCCTTGCCCGTCGCCTCTACCCGTGCGCTCCCTCACGGCTTCTTCCGCTCAAACCGTGCGAATGGGGGAAAGAGGGCTCGGTTAGTTCATTTAGGGAGAAAGGGGATATGCCAAAAGACTTCTATGCCCTCACTTAAACAACCCATGCATGAACAAACCTTAAGGGTAGAATTGGCATTTCTAACTTTCCAAAATTCATAATTCTCAAAATACTCAAAATTAAATATAAGTTCTATATATGAAAACGACCAGAATTTTACGCTCTATTTTCTAAAATTATTCCCGTCGAAATCTGACAACCTCAAAATTTTCACTTAAACCTCGTCGCGGCGCTTTGAAAAGCGTGCGAGGTCTTAGACGGCATTTTCTTGTTTTAGAATAATACCGTACTCTTCAAACATTGATTTCAATACTATGCTGATTGTACAGTGGAATCCTGCCGTTTTTAAAACTTCTTTATCATTTAGAAAACTGATGTAAGTCGAAGTTGGATTTTAGATATCAAATTTAACTAACAATATGGATTAAGTGATTTAGTGGTTTGCTATTCATGATTTAAATTGTTAAAACATTTGTTATTTCAGTTAACTTTTTTACATAGATTAAGGGTCTATTTGGTTCAGCTATTTCCTTGGAATTTTTATAGTGGAATGATGCTCTTTAGAATCAAATGTACTAGAGTGTTTTAGATGTAAGAAAGTTGCTATTTGACAATTTTAAAAATAAAAATATCTATAATACCCATAATAATTTTTTAAAAAAAATTGCTTTCTTCACAACAACTCTACTGTCATATTTATTAAATTTGCCATCACCCCAAATGAATTCTAAGAGGTTGTTTGGGATTACTTTTTTTTTTATTTTTAATTTATTGTTATTTTTACTAATATGAAATCAAATATGTTTGATGTTCTCATGCATTAATTATTTCCAAAAAAAATAAAAAATCATTTCTTTCAATATTCGTCTATAATAATATGTTTATTCAGATATTTAAAATTTGTATTTGCAAGAAAATCATAAGAAAACATAAACTATACCCTCGTGTTCCATCCACCAATTTCCAAAGTTTATCAAATCCATAGGTTTCTCCATCTCCGCATCTTCCATCCAAATTGCTATCCACAAGCTCTCCCATTTCCCCCAAACACCTATCCCTTATTATTCCCCATAGCATTTGCTGCTACCATCACCTACCCCGGCCTGCCAACTCTGGCAACGCATCTTTAGCAACCTCTTTCCTCTCCTACCACCTTTTCTTTTAACATCAATTGCCACAAAAAGAAAAGAAAGAAAAAAAAAAAAATTCTATATAAACAAGTACAAGATGACATTGAAATTTTTGTGGAAAAATCTATCAAAAAATGGTCAAAATCCGCCAGTAAATAAAAATTCTGGTGGATTTTAAACCACTGGAAAAACACCATCAGAAATGTCTTTTAATGACCAAAAACGTTACCAAGAATTATCTTCGGCAGTTTATCAACTTGAATAAATCTTGAAAAAAAAATGACATTATGGCTGCCACAAAAGCCACCGGTTGGGGAGAGGAATTGATAGATGTACCTGTCAGAGTTTCCGGCGGCTTAGCCAACAAGAAATCCGTTGGTAGTTTCCGACAGAATATCTACTGGTCATGCCGTTGGAAATGGTTGCGGGCACCTCACCAGTCAATTTCCTTGGAGATCTTGTTGGCTGGTTATTTCAAGCCCTTGTAGAAATTTTCTTAGAAACTTGTACTGCAAATAAAAAAATTAAATAGCAACTCTATTGCCTAAAAATTTTATGTTTAGAAATGATCGCATCACATACAATTCATATGAAATCAAGTTGATAGTATTGTAGATATACAGTCAACAAAAATATCCAATCACTAATTTGAAACATAAAGTTCAATGTAAAATCCCACACTGAATTTGAAACAAATGTTTTAATCAAAACCTAAAATTTCAGCTGACGCATTTCACTCATTAGTTCATTCATTGATCTTGTTTTGTACTTCCTCATCTTCCTTTTCCCCTTCATCTAGTTGTTTCTTTTTCTATTGTTGGTGTTGCAGTACATCTACCTTAACTTGCAGTGCACTCATATCAGCATTCATTTATTCAGTCAATGAAGATGCCCTTCTTCTCACTAGCTCATCAATTGTGTTCTCTCCACTATTAGATTAAGATGTTTGGGTATCATATGTTATGCTCACCGCTTGTTCCTTAGTATTTTCCTCCAACTTCTTTGCTCCGCAATCAAAATCTAATTGTTGCGGACACGTCTCCTACACTTGATTGGCCGTACAGATCCCTAAGCCACATATACTCATCCTATGACAGAGTAATGCATTAGTATATCTTCAAAAATTTTGCAATTGAGTAATATTTGTGATATATTTTCAACCAATTGTTGGTCCCATTTGTCATGACTCGGCTTAAAGGCTCAAATTAACAAGGCGGGAACAAACAGTCAGATGGTTGATTAAATTTTTGTCAACTAATAATCTATTTCCAATAAACTGAAAGAGCCACTTAAAACTCAAAAATTTAAAGTAAAATGCTATAAATATTTTTCTCTCGGAGCATCTCGCCTATGATACACGTCTCTCATCTTATACTCATTTGATCTCTTTGAATAATACTTTTGTTCATTTGTAAATATAGGGGTGAGCCATAATAAAACTCAATGAGCACATCATGCTTCTAAATTACAGTAATACAAGACCTTAGGAATAATATGCATGCTTGTTATAAACTATAAAGTAACTTTATTTAATAAACTTTGAATTTGAAAATGTCCATAAATCATATCATATCCATGTATATAATAATCATATCATGTCACGACTTTTTTTGTAATTAATACAACCATCACAGGAGACACCGTCTAAAATAGTACCAATAAAGATACTTATTTTTCCATAGTTTTTTTATTTGTGCGAGCAAGTACATTACATCCCTAGACATTACTATAAAGGATATGCTCCATCAATCAATCATGCACATACAAGCATTCTACATAAATTATTTTATCTATATCATTTTATGTTAATATATAGAGTAAGCATCATGACATCATATAAGCAATCTCACTTATGATATTAAATTGATGGTTTCTAATTCAGCATGATCAATTGTCTTTAATAAATATACTTCATAGAGCATTAAGAGTAAGAAATAGTAATAATGTTGGATGCATTATGTGTAGGAGAAGCAAATATCATTACTGTTAATTAAGACATGAGTTCTCACCTTGAAATCAGGATGTTTTGACAATTCGTTTAGTCACCACTCTTTTGTCGTCATCTTTGTACCTATATAATTTCATTTTCATCATCATAATATATAATTTATAATTATTTCAATATTATTTTCTATATCTAGTATAATTTAAACTTATTACTTTATATACCACAATTCCAATAACTAAAATCATAATTATTGATATATCATCAAAAAATTATTTTGATCGGGCATGAATCTCGAGGCAAAACCAAGTTGGAAACTTCAAAAATTAAATCTGGGATCACCTAAACTCTGATTTCAGCAAACTTACAGTCAAACTGGGCATATTGGAAATACGAACCCAACGACACCAAATTCAACTCAATCCAAGCTCAAATGAGTCCAAATCAAGAACCCGAAGCGCTGTTGGAAAGTTCTTACCACAATTTGAGTTACCAAACGGTCTCCGAACTTGACGATCTTATGGTCGAATCGAGTGGCTCGACGAGACAAATCCAACGAGCCCAAGATCTCCGAATTCCAACCCCACTAAAACCTTCAAATATCTGACGAACGGTCCATGATCAAGGGATTCAATATCGGTCGTCCATCGAACCACTCCACATTTGCCCATGATCTCTCACATATATGCAGGCCATGCCACTCCATAATATCTATAAATAGACCCCTCATTTCTCTTGAGAGGGGACCCAAGCAAGAATAAGAGGAGAAGAGAAGAAGAGGGAAGAGACTCCTCCTCGACCACCGCCAGAGTTCCGCCCGAACTCCAAATGACGCCAGAATTCTGCCCGACTTCCACGGAACATTGAAATTCTGCTCAAGTAATGACAGAGTTCCCCCCTGAAGCCGAAACTTCGCCCAAGTGATACCGGAGTTCTCCTCGGCCACCAACAGACATCGGACTTCTACCCTACATCGGACCTTCACTCATCGCCAAGTTTCTACCCGACGCCGGACTTCTACCGGTTCTCGGACTTCCGCTGGACGTCTATCAGAAGATGGATTTCTTTCCATTGTTAGACTTCTACTTGACGCCGTCCTTTTGACATTCGTTGTCAGACAACAGTCCTTCCTACCTCCTTCGCAAGTCGACTATAGTCCTTCTGACTTACGTCGCCCACTAACTACAATCCTTCCGGCCTCCGTCGCCAGCCGACTAAGGTCCTCCTGACTTACGTCGCTCGCCGACTACAGTCATTCCGACCTCCGTCTACCGCCAACTACAGTCTTTCCGACCTCCATCGCCCGCCGATTACGATCATTCTGACTTACGTTGCCTACTGACTACAGTCATTCCGACCTCCGTCGCCATCTTACTACAGTCCTCCTAACTTACGTCGCCCGCCGACTACAATCTTTACGACATCCGTCGCCCGCCGACTACGGGCCTCTTGACTTACGTTGCCCCCGACTACGGTCCTTCTGACTTACGTCGCCCGCCGACTATGGTACTTCTAACTTACGTTGCCTACCGACTACAGTCCTTCCGACCTCCGTCGCCATCCGACTACGGTCCTCATGACTTACGTCGCCCACCGACTACAGTCCTTCCGACCTCTGTCGCCCGCCGACTACGGTCCTCCTGACTTACGTCGCCCGCAGACTACAGTCTTTCTGACCTCGGTCGCCCGCCGACTATGGTTCTTGTGACTTACGTCGCCTACCGACAACAGTCTTTCCGACCTCCGTTGCCAGCCGACTACGGTCCTCCTAACTTACATCGTCCGCAGACTACAGTTATTTCGACCTCCATCTCCAGACAACTTTCTTTATGACCTCCGTCGCCCGCCGACTATGATTCTTCTGACCTCCATCACCAGACTATGGTCTTTCCGACCAAACGAACACATCAATAGTGACTCTTTGTATTCTCATCATGTAATGTACTCTATAAAATGTACATCAAGCTAAGGCTTCCTCCTAAGGAAGGGCCTTATTTGTAATCAACTGCTATACTAGTGGATTCATTTGAACTGGGCTAGGCCTCGTTGTTTTTCCCCCTTTTCAGGGGTTTCCACCTAAAAATCTTGGTGTCTCATAAATGCTAGACCATCTCTCTTATCTGATTGCGTGCTGGATTTTCCTATAACGCAAAGACACTAAACTTTATATTTCTCTACCGCCGCCAATACTTTTGGACGCAACAGTTTGGCACCATATGTGAGAATCATGTTCCCGACTAAGGGGCAATTATTGCTCCAATCTTAAAAGATCGCTTTTATCAACTTCCTGACATTAGTCATCGTTGCATCAGATGCAGACTGGGGGGCAACTTTGACTCTAATCATGGTAAAAAGGATCCTCCGATGCTTTCATCATCAAGATTATATTTCAGGAAAATCCCAGCAAATGCAAGGATGCTTCCAATCAATTACAAGTTTTATACAGTCTCTTGCTGAACATCTACTCCTTCAGCAAAGTCTTAATCTCGACCTCAAAAAGGCAGTAACGGTCTAAAGATAGATCATTCTCTACCTTTGATTCAGGATACACGTGGCGTTCTCCCCCTCCCAATCAAGGCAAAATCAATCCCAGGGGGATTTGACTCGACGTCTTCCACACAGGTTAACGTCATCGAGCAAAGTGCTCTGACATACAACCTCGGATAAGTTTTACATTCATTGATGGATTCTCCCGACCTCTTCCATACATGTTAATGTCGTCAAACAAATGCTCTAACATACAACCTCGGATAGGTCTTACATCCTTGGTGGATTCTCTCTACCCTTTCCATACAGGTTAACGTCGTCGAGCAAAGGCTCCGACATGCAACCTCCAAATAGGACTCATATCCTTGGTGGATTCTCCCGACCTCTTCCACACAGGTTAACGTCATCGAGCAAAGTGCTTTTACATACAACCTCGAATAGGTCTTACATCCTTGATGAATTCTCCCGACCTCTTCCATACAGGTTAACGTGGTCGAGTAAAAGCTCCGACAAATAACCTCGGATAGGTCTTACATCCTTGGTGAATTCTGTGGGCTCCGAAAATTCGGCCTCGGCCTCCACTCGCTTTTCTTATTCAGCGAGGGAGTTTTAACGAACTAAGTTCCGAGGTAAATTTTGGAAGGCAGATGGGTTTGTAGATAAGACACTACCCAGAGATTTCGCCCTCATTTTGTGAGGACTTTATGATATGAGTTCTGGTTTCCTATAGGCGCAAGCCCCTATAGTTAATTACCCCTCCCGATCACGAGAGAGAACTTTCGATTAAGGCTAGTCGTCGATCAGATACGTAGTAGATACGTGTTATCTGGCATATAGTAGCAGCAATGGATTTGAGATTGGAAAGATTGGATATTGGTAGAATTTGGATTTGAAAATTGGGTTTGGATTTGGGAATTTATGAAATGTTTGGAAAGTTTGATATTTAAAATAGGAATTTCACCATCGTGCACTTAAAGCGGATGGTGGGGGAATGGATGATAGACCCGATCAAGATCCCATGGTTCCGTCGTCCCGGGCCATCGTGGTCCCTGGTCTACTTAGTCAGAGGAGGTAGTCGACCCAACCTGACAGAAGGATCCTTGTCGGCAGCCATGGGTTGCTTCGTCCAAGGGTACCTTGTAGACCAGGGTTGAATGCTTGTCTAAGGGGACAAATTTGAATCCACCTTAGCTCGCAGAGAGCTTTGTGCCCTATCGATCATATCCTATTGATTCATATCTCAAGGATTTGATGCCAATAAGGAGCGTATTGGCTCTGGCCATAACCGCTATCTGTGGTGTCATTTGGCGGCAAGGGTCATAACCGTTTACCTGCAGTGTCATTTGGCGGCGAAATTGCCGGTTAGAGGACACGTACCACGTCCTTACTGGCAAGAGATTGTTTGAGAATGGATCCTAGTGATATTTTCGACTAGGCATTTGGCTCTTTGTGAGCTAGAGTTTATTTAAATTTGTCCACCTCGACAAACTGTTGCGGATAATAGATGGATTTTGCTTCAAGTGCATTGATGGATTTTTTTCAATTTTAAATATTTTTGGGATTTCGGAACTTTTTTGGAATTTTGGGATTTTTTGGAGTTTTCTGGGATTTTTGGATATTTGGAACGGCATTGGAAATTATCTGGGAACCCTTCCGGTTGAGATCTTCATTCAATACGGCCATCATCGGGGTGTTAGGGGGGTATTTCTTTTTATGGATTGAACCTTGTCAACTCTGTCGGGCTGTCGACAGAGGATCGGGTTTTGTAGGCTTTGAGCCTTTGTAAGTGAATTCTCTTGATTAAAGGCTTTGGAGGCTTGATATGAATGTATTAAAACAAATATACTGGTCCTCTCGACCGTGTATTTGTTTGAGAATTCGAACCTTGTCGACTCCTATTGATCCGTATAGGAGGATCGGGTTCGAACAAGAATTCACTTGTCAGTCCGCACAGCATCCCTAGACGTCAGGTGTGTACCAATAACACGCTCGCCGGGGCCCATGCGGGTATTTGATTACATTTACCCCTTTTAGTGTGCCTATGTGTATACAAACTATTGTGCACGTGTGGGGATATTCCTTGAATAGACGCCTTATGTCTGCTTGTACGAATGTTGCAGATTCGGTGGCGTGGCGTTGTAGTTTGTGGACGCCTTTTGTCTGCTTGTACGAATGTTGCAGATCCGGTGGCGTAGCAGCTTCTGTATAGAATTGTTCGCTGCTTCTTACAGGTAGACTATCGTGCACTATTTGTTGATTTTCGTAGGCGGGTCATAGTGCTCTAACTAATCTCCTGCCTTAGGTCGTAGGAGATTACACTTGTCGTATTCTTCATGCATTTTGTTGTGGTATTTGATCTCATGTAGTATATCCTCCACTGCTATAGATAGGTAGGTAGATGTACTCCATAAATTGAAATTGACTTCAGGATACTGCACTTACTGAAGTCTTTCTGCATCTACCCATCAGTGGCATGTGACACATACATCTGTCTTCGTAGAGAGATCGTATGTGTTGCAGATCTTTTTTATTCACTTGTGTATGGATTTTGAGTGTTTGTTGGTATTTGCACCTCGATCGACATGAAACTTTCTCAACTTCTGCTGAGAGCCTCATACACTTGATTGTAAGCATATTGTTATCCTTTCAATTTGATCTATATCTGCAAGAAAGTTATTGTATTTGTTGCATATTTGATTCTTCTTCTTGAAGGAGATGGATACATCTACTTGCATGATAGCTCCATGGTTGTGAGTTGTGTTTACCTTATGCCTTCCATTTGTGTTTGCTAATGATTCGTTGAACTCGTTGCATGTGGATCTCAATAATCTATAAGAGATTGATGTGTGTATTTATAAATTTATTGTTGACTGTCGGAATGACTACAACCATTGCTAATTTTCTCACATACATTCATCAGCAACCTACTATGATCATTGTATGTTTCCTTTTAATGTT
Organism: Dendrobium officinale; assembly: GCA_019514585.1. Taxonomy (NCBI): domain Eukaryota; kingdom Viridiplantae; phylum Streptophyta; class Magnoliopsida; order Asparagales; family Orchidaceae; genus Dendrobium; species Dendrobium officinale. Next base: position 18,435,516 of record CM033688.1, read on the forward strand.
TATGGAACTCATTTGTTGCTTGCAAACAAACTTCACTTGCAAATTCTTTATCCTTTCTTGTAAATTGATGATTGAACATGTCAATTTTCCTTAGTTCATTTGAATGCTTTGGATCATTGCCACCAAAGCTTGTAGTGACTTTGTGTGTGAGCCTTTGTTTGAAAATAAATTGTATCACAAATTCATTTGTTCATCTATGTTTTTTTGAGTGCACAAATCTTGCCCAAGTCCAAGTCCATGTCCGACGAAGCTTCAATATGAATCTTCTATTCATTTTGAGTTCAAGTACAACCTTTGTATCTATTCACTTGGGTCCAATACTTATTGTTTGATTCAAGTTTGATTTTAAGATCATTGATCACTTGATTTAGAAATGAGTTCCATGCTGTCTCATAAAGTTTGAGCCTTGTCTTCTATGGTCCAACTCAAGTCCTCTTGAGTTCAAATGGCTCTTTTGAATCACATGAGATTCAAAGTCAAGTCTTATTATAGTTCAAGTTCATAAGTCCACATCAAAGTTCTCTTGGGTCCATGTCTTGTTCAAGTTCGAATTCAAAATAAGTCCTTTATATTCATTCAAGTCCTTTGTATCATTCTCAAGTCCAAGCCTTATCGGCTTCATGTTCAAATCAAGTTCTAGTTCTTTGTTCTTCTCATTTGATTTTCAAATCAAATGTAAGCTCAAATTTTATGCCTTCAAGTTTATTTGAGTTTAGGTCACTTAAGTCAATTGAATCAAGTCCACAAGTCCATTGTCTTCTCAAGTTCAAAGGTTCACAAGTCCGAGTCCAAGCTCGATCATCCTTTGAGTTCAATTAATTCCGAATGCAGCATTGCGTTCACCCGAAATTTCGGCAGCCTTCCGGCGTCTCCCCCGTTTAGGGGAAAACTACGGAAAACTGGGCCTTTCCCACCACGCTAAGAAAAGCGTGTATGGTAGATGCCCTCTTTCTAGGACACCGCGACCGTGTATTTTTTGATTCCCCACCACGCTAAGAAAAGCGTGTATGGGTATTTTTTGAAAACATTTTTGCAAGAAAAGCATTTTTTTTAAAGTATTTTGCAAGAACAACTATTATTTCCCTGCAAGCGGGTACTTATGGGTATCCCCGCTTTGTCGTACGCATCGCACCGGGCTCCTATCCCACCACGCTAAGAAAAGCGTGTATAGGCGAGGTTTCCAAGGCGATACGAATATGAAAGAAGGAATTAGGTGATTACCCGCTTCGTCGCAAACGTCGGGACGCACGTCCTCCCACCACGCTAAGAGAAGCGTGTATAGGTGGTCGTTTTGTCTCGACGAATGCGTTGAAACGGGTTCTCGGAGTTTTAGGGTTTAGGAGTTATACCTGCGGGGTCGGCGACGGAGGCTCGTGGATCGAGGGAGAGAGAGTGAAGCATTTATATATTAAGTATAATTAATATCGCTTAATTATAATTAATTAACAAATTATTTTTAATTAATCATTTTAATTATAATTAATTAATATAATTAATTAAATTTTATCTAAATTAATTAAAATCATAAATCATAATTAATTTATAATTAATTATGGTTAATTGATATTAATCAATTTTAATAAATTATGATTAACTGATATTAATTAATAATAATTTATTTCATAGATTATAATTAATTAAAATTAATGCTAATTAAATTTAATTATAATAAATTAAATTAATTATAATTATTTAATTAAAATTAAATATAATTAATTATAAAATTGTAATTAATTAAAAATAATAATCATAACTAATTATAATTAAATAAACATAATTATAATTAAATATACTTATTCATCAAAAATAAAAAATCCCTTTATTTGGCGGATTCAAGGGATTTGGCCGATGATGCGCGTGGAGGGGAGAAGATTACCTTCCCAGCTAGCGAGTTCCCGTTGTGCTTCTGATCGAAATGTATAACTTCTGATCCTACCGGAATGGAAAGTCGTCAAGGAGCAAAGTCGCCAGCCACGGACGGGTCGAAGAGGCGCGTTAAAGGTAGAAAGTTATCTACACAGCAGCGAGCTCTCGTTCTGCTTTCCGATTAAAATGTCGGAACTTCCAATCGTAACAGGGAGGGAAAGCGTCGGAGGAGCGAAGCCGTCCAGCCACCAACGGAGCCGGAGAAGCGAGCTCCGTTTCTTGCTTCCGATCAAAAATGCGTAACTTCCGATCCTTCAGGAAGAAGAGCCGTCGGTGGAGGCAATGTAAGGAGGTGGATGGCTTGGTTAGGCAAGTCTCTCTTCCTCTCTCTCTCTCTCTCTCTCTCTCTCGGCTTGGGGTCGGCACAGACAGAGAAGAGGTTTGGGAGTTGGTCGAAGCAGTGAAGGCTTCGGCCGGAGCTTTGCTTGGGTCGGTGAAGATTGATCAGACAGAGACGAGAGGGAGGAGGTCGGGAGCAGTTCGGGAAGCAGAGAGCGTCGTGTGTGTAGTGAACGGGAGAAGAGAAGCAGCGATCGTTTTATAGACGCGATTCGGGATGCGATCGAGGCTGTCTACTGGCTTTACGGAGGATTTTGCGGAGAAGCAATTGTTCCGGCGTCGAACTCAGCAGGATTCGCGGTAGGTTTTCGGCAGATTTTGTGGATCCGTCGGGTAAGAGGTTTGTACACTGGCTCTCTTCCCTCTTGCCTTTTTCGTTCTTTGGATAACACATTGAGGTCAACAAATTCTCTCGACCTCTTCCATACAGGTTAATGTCATCGAGCAAAGGCTTCGACATACAACCTCAGATAGGTCTTACATCCTTGGCAGATTCTCTCGACCTCTTCCATACAGGTTAACGTCATCGAGCAAGGCTCTGACATACAATCTCGGATAGGTCTTACATCCTTGGTGGATTCTCTCGACCACTTCCACACAGGTTAACGTCATCGAGCAAAGGCTTTGACATACAACCTCTGAAAGGTCTTATATCCTTGGTGGATTCTCTCGACCTTTTTCACACAGGTTAACGTCTTCGAGAAAAGGCTCTATCATACAACCTCGGATAGGTCTTAACATCATTGGTGGATTCTTTCAACCTTTTCCACACAGGTTAACGTTATCGAGCAAAGGCTCTGACATACAACCTCGGATAGGTCTTACATTCTTGATAAATTATCTCGACCTCTTTTATAGAAGTTAATGTCATCTAGCAAAGGTTAACATTATCGAGCAAAAGTTTTGACATACAATCTCGGGTAGGTCTTACATCCTTGGTGGATTTTCTCGACCTCTTCCATACAGGTTAATGTCGTCGAGCAAAGACTCCGACATACAACTTCGGATAGGTCTTACATCCTTGGTGGATTCTCTCGACCTCTTTCATAGAGGTCGAGCAGTGCTCTGAGTGAACAACATTATCTCTATAAAGATTCCATGAAAGCGATTAATTGATAAAATCATCCCTCATATAAAGATCTTAGCAGTCTAACAATAGCCTCAAAAAATATATAGGGGATAATATATCAAAGCATGCCTCAAAGATGCAATCACAATTCAGCTTGCTCTGAAGGACAAGTTCTTAACTTCTTATACAATATCAATGGAGTTACATATATACATATTCATGTGTACATTTGTTCTCACTAGAAGTTAAAATTAAAAAGCACATTGGCATTATTCGTACAAGTTACAATCATCGAATAACAAGCAACTTCAAAATAGTCAAATATCCTTAGTGGATTTAGTGACTTCTTTTATACTGCATATCAAACATCTCTTACAACTTCTTCTTCAAAGAAAAGAATATCTGATATCTGCACATGTCAATAGGGATGCATATTGTCTTAGCAAAATGCCACTTGACATCCACGATCAACGGCTCTTCGTCTGATATTTGCTGGCGATCCTTTATTTCAACCATCAGCGGATTTCCCCTTGACTGCTACTTGCAGCGCACCTTCGAACTCTCTCCTTCAGCTCTCCACTCGGTCATTGACTGCCAACAGACTTCCGCTTTATCGTCCATCGCCAATAAACTTCCGCTCAAATGGCATTGAAATTCGCCCCATCTACTCGTCACTTCTGGTTCTCCTCCAGGACAGCGTTATCGTCAGATCTTCTCAAATCACCCTTACATATAAGCAGCAATTGATCTTCTTCTGTTAAGGGTTGTCTTTTAAGATGATAGTCTTTCATCACGACTTCTACACAAGAGAGGGGCACTGAAGCTTGATAGGGGAATGCCGCCTATCTCCGACAGTGGAATGCCTCCAATGTAAGAAGTTCGCAAGAGAAGAATAAGAAGAAAAAAATCTCTTTCTACACAAGAGAGGGGCACTGAAGCTTGATAGGGGAATGCCGCCTATCTCTGATAGTGGAATGCCTCCAATATAAGAAGAAGAATGCAAGAGAAGAACAATGAGAAAAAATTCTAACTTCTACAGACAGAGAGGGGCCCTGAATTTTAGTAGGGGATGCCGCCTACAACAAATAGGGAAATGCCTTAATTGTAAGAAAGTTAGAATGAGGGAAGAGAAAGAAAAGAACGGCTGCAAAAAATCTAACTTCTGTACAAGAGGAGGGGCGCCGATTTAAGTAGGGAAAGTCACCTACGAAAAATAGCGGAAAGCCTCAACTGTCAGAAAGTCAGAATGAGAAAAAGAGGAGCAATTTCTAACTTCTGTACAAAAGGAGCGGCGCTGAGTCAAGTAGGGAAATTCACCTACTAAAAAATAGCCGAAAGTCTCAACTGTTAGAAAGTCAGAATGAGAAAAAGATGAGAAATTTCTAACTTCTGTACAAGAGGAGGGGCGCTGAGTCAAGTAGGGAAAGTCACCTACTTAAAAACAGCTGAAAACCTCAATTGTCTGAAAGCCAGAAGGAGAAAAGGAGGTGCAAGTTCCCCCTAGCCCTAGTATTTTTGGAGAAGAAAAGAAGTTTCCGGATTTTTCTGGAATTTTTCAGAATTTTATGAATTTTTTGGAATTTTCTGTAATTTTCTGAAATTTTGTGGGATTTTTTGGCATTTTTTTGGAGATTTTTTAAGTTAAAAAATGCTTAAAAAAATAAAAAATGTCAACCGTAGCCCCCCTTACCGCGGCTAACTATTGCGGAATAGCGCGGGTCGTGGCTCTTCAAGCGGGCCCGATTTTCGGCCAGGACAGTTCAAATTGGACACTTTTTCGACATTCCGGACTCAATTTTTGACACTTTCGGAGCTTAACGGGGCCTCTATGATCAAGCTATTAATTTTCGGAACGCAATTTTTCGCGATTTGGCCAGTGTGAAATGTCGACACATATTTTTGGACTCCTAGAGCTTCGACATCCGAAAATAGAGGGGCAACTGATATATCATCAAAAAATTATTTTGATCGAGCACGAATCTCGAGGCAAAACCAAGTCGAAAACTTCAAAAATTAACTCCGGGATCACCTAAACTCCGATTTCAGTAAACTTATAGTCAAACTAAGCGTCTCGAAAATACGAACCCAACGACACCAAATTCAACTCAATCAGAGCCCAAATGAGTCCAAATCAAGGACCCGAAGCGTTGTTGGAAAGTTCGTACCACAATTTGAGTTACCAAACGGTCTCCAAACTTGATGAGCTTATGGTCGAATCGAGTGGCTCGACGAGACAAATCCAATGAGCCCAAGTTCTCCGAATTCCAACTCAACTAAGACTTTCAAATGTTTGACGAACGGTCAATGATCAAGGGATTCAATATCGTCCATCGAACCACTCCACATTTGCTCATGATCTCTCACATATTTACAGGCCATGCCACTCCATAATATCTATAAATAGACCCTTCATTTCTCTTGAGAGGGGACCCAAGCAAGAAGAAGTGGAGAAGAGGAGGAGAAGAGAAGAAGAGGAGGGAAGAGACTCCTCGACCACCGCTGAAGTTCCGCTCGAACTCCAAATGACGCCAGAATTCTGCCCGACTTCCACGGGACGCTGAAATTCCGCTCAAGTAATGACAGAGTTCCCCCCTGACGCTGAAACTCCGCCCAAGTGATACTGGAGTTCTCCTCGGCCACTAACAGGCATCGGACTTCTACCCGACGTCGGACCTTCACTCATCGCCAAGTTTCTACCAGACGCCGGACTTCTATCGGTTATCAGACTTTCGCTGGACGTCTATCCGAAGATGGATTTCTTTCCATTGTTAGACTTCTACCTGACGCCGTCCTTCTTACCTTCGTTGTTAGACAACAGTCCTTCTGACCTCCATCGTTAGCCGACTACGGTCCTTCTAACTTACGTCGCCCATTGACTACAATCCTTCCGGCCTCTGTCACTAGCCGACTACGGTCCTCCCGACTTATGTCTCCCGCCGACTACAGTCTTTCCGACCTCCGTCAACCGCCGACTACGGTCCTCCTGACTTACGTTGCCCGTCGACTATAGTCTTTCCGACCTCCGTCGCCCGCCGACTACAATCCTTCTGACTTACGTCGCCCACATTCGGAATAAAAGAATCTCTTTCTCCAGAGACACAATGTCGAACCACCTCCATATCTCCATTCACTTCCTTCTCACCATTATCTTCAGGATTTGGGATATCCAGAATATCTCCATTAGGTTCCCCCATATTGCCAACAGCCTCTACTCCTTTAAGATTATTCGCAGATAAGTCTCCAGAATTGAAATTTTGGTATTTTTGAAAATCTGCCTTCTTCGGCATTTCTTCACAAATCATCACATTCTTTCCTTTTCCAATCACCGGAATAGATTTAACATTTAACAGACCACATTCATTAATAGTTAGAGATTTACCATAGTTCGAGCTAATCCGAACTCCATTGTTAGCAGCTTGGCCAAAACCCTCGAAGCATCTCCTCTGAAAGCAGGCGGAGAGTTAATTAAAAATGATTGTTGTTGAACCACTGCAGCATCAGATGTGGATCAACGCTCACCCCTTGGACCTACGCCCAACGAGGGCCGGCGATCATCCGTCGTCATCGGAAACTTGATCTCAGCCAAATCAAATTTTGAAAAACAACTTCTCTCTCTAGAATCCCGTAGCTTCTCTCTCTAGAATCCCACAGCTTCTCTCTCTAGAATCCCACAGCTTTTGAACTCGAATATTAAAAAAAAATCTCCAGGCATTTGGTTGCAGTTCAACGCTTGAAAGGAGTTGGACTTAAAAAAAGTGGTTTTATAAATGACAAAACACATAAAATATTTTTAGTATTTAAAAAATATATCAATTTATCTTAAAAAATAGAAAAATTAAGCAACTTAAGGAGCATTTTTTGTTCTCCTTAACTTTTTTTTTTTAAAGAAATAAGGAATAAAAAAAATGATTTCGAGGTTTAATTGTTATTATGATACTTATTTTGTTAGAATGATTCAAATTGTGATAATTTAAAGATTTGTATTTGTTTTCGCTTGTTTATTAGTCTTTTTTCCTATAAATTGAACAATCGCCGGGCATTGGATGGGCGTTATTTCCTCTAACCTCGAACAGGTAGGTCGGGTATTCAACCTTCCCTAACAAATCATTCTATGCTTCTTAGATTTCGTAAATTTTTACTTAAAATCTTTTTCTAGGTGCATATTCACAAAGAAGTAATGCATTAAATTTCATTTAGTCACCCACATTGAGTTCCATGCTTAAAGATATATTCCCAGCTGATTAACATAGTTGCAATTACTTCTTTCCTTTTTATGTGATTTAATCTTTACCAGAGAAAATTGAAAACATGTTAGACTGCTATAGCTTCCTTGCGTATCAAAACTGGACCTTTAATCAAGAAAATTGGATTACTCGTCATACGTGTGGATTATATTAGATGCTTTATTATTTTGTATTGTATTTTGGGGATTACAATTCCCGGGCGTTGATTTGCTTTTTTTTTTTCACTTGAATCTATGCAGGCAGTTCTTGCAGCAGTGCCGATCTCTTTTAAAACTTTCTTTGATTATTTTTCTTAATGGCATTCAACTGATAAGCATGTGGGTTCGTTGGAGTGTGGCTCGTATATTTGTACTGCTATTCATCAAATGTTTTCAAGAATAAATATTTGATCTGCTTGTTCGTGTATTTGGTATCAGGTTGTCTATGATCTCTTGCTTTGTGTTATCCTCATTGTGATTATTTGCTATATTACTTTCAAGCATTGTTTGATCCAGTTTTATGTCAAATGATCTGTTGCATTGATGCAAGTAAATACAGTGTTGTGTGGTCAGTTGATTTCTTTCTTTGTGGTGGTAACCAAAACCAATTGCTAGATTTCTGTGGCTTTGGCTTTTCCTTGGAGGTTATGTAGCTGGTCTATTTGAGCCATTGGCGGACCACAGGAAGGACGGTCTAGTTTTGTTTTTTTTTTTTTTTTATGTAAATTTTTTGTTAACGAGTACTGTAAATGTCTAGACAGCTTTGTTGCTAATCAAATCATAAAATAAGGATTACTGTTCATTTAATATTAATATGGGCGATGAAGGTGGAGAGGAGTGCTAGGGAAGAGGAGATGAAGTAGATTAAAAAAATCAGAGATAGAGGATAGACAAATTGGAGGGAGGACAAGAAGATTGAGAGTGATAGGGAGGATTTATATTTATTTCAATTGAAGTTCACTTTAATGTAAGATCAAAATATTTTTTGTAGACTTAGGCTTCATTTGGGGTGGTTCTCTTGCTATTTTTTAAAGTAATTTTCTAGTAATTTTTTTTTAATAAAAAGCTGCTTTATGAAGTAATAAAAAAAGTCATTTCAAAAAAAAAAAGCCTCAGATCTTATAAACTCTAATAGAATACTGAATAATAAGGACAGGGGTTATATTGCCAAATAAGAAAACGACTCCCGTGTGCTTATTATCTATATATTGGAAAGTGAGTTTGCAGATGGTGGTGTTGTATCTGTTTAGAAAGAGATCACAGAAATAATATGCTAGTAAGTATAAATTAAACTCCTCATGGCTTTTAAATGATATATACTTTTATCACCTTTTCCTTTTCTAATAAAATTATATAGAAAAGAGGTAATGCTGACTGTATATTTTAAATACAAGGTATAAGTGTATAATGATGAGATTTATCTATGCTTATGATCGTATAAAGATTAAATATTTCATTAAACTTTAAAAAATGGTATGTTGAAAGATTATATTTCATATGATTTTAAAAAAGTTATCATTTTGTTTGTGTTAATGATTGAGGGGGAGCATAACTATTTATTGAGGTCACTTACTGCTCTTTTTGTCGCAATAGTTTCTTTTCATCTCTTCGCTATTCTTCTTTTCTTCTCTTTATGTGCTTGTAACTGTGGGAGGCATGCAACCAATATTTTATTTGCTTTTTATAGTTGTAATATAAGACATGAAGGATTAAGTGTGAATGAAGCTTGAGTTAGTAACCATCTTCTTGAAATCAGTGATGAATGAATATTGAGTTAGATAGCTACTACATTAAAAAATAAAATGTGAATGAAGCTTAAGTTGGCTGTTATCAATCTTGGAAAAGAAAGATTAAATTTTATTCAAGGATGTTATAAGAATTTCATCCCCAAGTTTGATAGTCTGCCACTTGAAGTTTGAATTTTTAAATAACCAGCCTAGTGGTCTTGTCTGAATACTTTTCTGTACAATGTCTACATCTAATCATTTGTAGAGGTTAATCAGGCTTGGTAAAACCTCAAATTTTCCTATTGTATCACTTTGAGAGTTTATCCTGGTTTTTTGCTCTTTTAATTTTGACAAGCTCTAAGCCATTAGCTTCAAAATTTTTGTAAATGTAATGTTGCCTGAGTTGTATGCACGTTATCTGAGAAACAAAGATCATGTTCTTTGCTAAGTTAATATCTTTTAGACTGTCACATCATTGTGCGCATTCGGTGTTTAGGGTTCTATTCTTCATGAGGTAGATTAATGTTTATTATTATGAATTGGACTTATACATAGTTTATTTTATTATTCAACTTTATTGAAAAATTAATTGTTATTATAATTACCCCCCTCTTTTTTTGCTTTCATATTGGGATTAAGTTTCATTTTTTGCTAAAAAAATGCAAACTTGGGATATGCTATTTTTAGTTTATGGCGAAATTGATACAACCCCAATAAAAAATATAAATGCATATGTCAATCAAGTAATAAAGTGTTTGAGAGAGTGTAGATCTCAAGAGAAAATACTATGCTTTACACAACTGTTTATAACACTATTTATTAGGGGTGTCAAAATCTAACCCGTCATATAAAATTTTGGGTTTTGGTCAACTTGTTTATTATACGGGTCAGATTTGGGTTCGACATTTCGACCCGTTTCTAAAATTGGGCAGAGTTCGGGTTTACCCGCCAACTCGAAATTAACCTAGGTTTGACCTACGTAGGGTGTCTGACTGTCCTGAATAGCTTGTTCTCTCTGTCTCTGGGTGAATTATTAGGTCCGGTCAACGGACCTATCTCTGTGTTCGAACACAAATAGAAAGCGGACATCTGGCTGAAAATAAGTGCGATTTTTTTAATATAATCTTTTTTGCTTTATGTCTTGTCAGCCCGATTGACCCGACCCACTAACCCGGAGATGGTTTGAATCTAGGACTACAAGAATGGAAACGAGTGTTTTTACTTTTCACTTGATATTTTTACTTCTCCATCACTCTCGGCTCTCTGCTTTCGGACTTCTGCAATACCATCCGTTCTGCAATACCTTCTTCCCGGTGATAGACGACGACGTTGGAGTACTTCATCATTTAGAAAAGGTAATGTTGCGCCTTTGTTGCGCTTGAAATGCGCTTTTGGTGTGTTTATGTTATATTTTAAATTTTATGGTTTAGTGTTAATTTTATACAGTAGTGTTTGTTCAATGTGATCTTAAAAAGTTTATTTTCTTGATTTCAACCATCTTCGTAAATGAAAGAAACAAATGATGCGAAACCTTTAGGTGCCCTTTACATGCGCTTTAGTTGCACTTTTGTTGTGATTTAATTGCGCTTTATCTAAAATTTTATTTTTTTCCAGATGCCATATCAAAGGCCAGTTACTTCTCGACGCTATGTTACAACTTTCAGAAAAATTTGTGATGCATTTGTTGAGATAATTGATGAAGAACTTGAGCAGACTTTAAGGAATTTGAATATTTAGCATTTTTTTAAGTTTCCAGCATTCCAGCAGTGTATACCACTTCTTTTTGAGATTCTAAAATTTTGGAATTCTGCTGATGAAGGCTTCATTGTGAATGGTCATTTACTTAAATCCACTTCTGATGAGATTGTTTTGTTGATAGGTAATATTTTGAATAAGAAATTATGGATATATTTTTTTACTTTAAATGTAATATGTATAAAAATTTTCTCACAAGTTTGCTTAACAGATGTGATGATATCAAATGGAGGATTGATCCCCTCACTAGATCTCTATCTACTGAAATGACAAAATTTGATAGATTGTCTGATAATGCTACTAAGTTAAAAATCTTTATGATATTTTATTTCTAATTATTTTTTTTCCACTAAATAACCATAAAACCCTTAGAAGGCTTACATCTATAGCAAATAATGAAACTAAGTTCACTTCTATCAATTGGGTTTCTTGTATAAGGAGTTTCATGTCAAGGAATTCGATATAATTTATGACAAGTTTCAAATGGGAAGATCATTAAATTACATCAATGATTTTTTCCCTCTCATACTGGTAAGTTTTCTGTCCTACTGGTGTTTTTCTCTTATAAAACTTTTTAATGTTAATTTATAATATTTTATGTTTAGTATTATACAGATTTGATTTTTGGAACACTTTTCCTTGAATAAACCATCTGATCCAGAATTAAGACCGTATTTTTTGAGATAGGAAGGGAACACTGAAATATTCTATACCTTAGAAAGTGCTATTAAATTATTTAAATTTTTGAGAAAAAATGATGTAATTTTTAAGTCTAAATATTTTATATTAAGAGTTACGCTTTAATTACGCTATAGTTGCGCTTTAAGCGCAACTATAACGTAAATAAAGCACAACTATAGCGCACTTAAAGCATAACTATAATGCACTTAAAGCGCAACTATAGCGCATGTAAAGTGCAACTATAGCGCACAAAGAGATATTTGTCTATAATATATTTAAATTTTTTACAGATTTATCTTGTTCTACAGAATGTAACAAATAATGAAGTAGAAAAATTTGGGCCTGACTTAAATGCTATACAAAACCTGGAAATCCACCCTCATTAGCATCCCCATAAAATTCATTCACCACAATGAAGAAAAATTCACACCATCCCACCTCCTCTTCATTCTCCTCATCAAAAACCACATGAAAGTTCTCTTCCGCCTACTCAACCTTGTACTGAACCACCTCTTATAAAATCTAAAGATTGGTTGATTATTCAGAAAAAACTTCTAGAAGCAATTCAAAATATGTGCAATAAAATTGAATAGAATTTGGGAGGTAGAGTTGATCGACTTGAAGATAGTGTGGAAAAACTTCAAGAAATTGTAGATTCTCTGCCGTATAAATTCATTGACTTTCAAATGAAATGCGAATGTAATCTTGATAAATCTTTGTCTTTCTCAAGTATCCAATCTGTAAAAAAACCCAGAACTATAGCTTTTCTCCAAAATCACCCAGTAAAGATCTTCCTCCACAATCACCTATTAAATATTTTACTCCATCATCACCCAATAAAGATTTTCCTCCACCACTACCCAAAATAGATGTTCATGCACTAGCAGTCACAACAGATGTTCTTCTACCACCAGCAGCCACAACAGATATTCCTCTACCACCAGCATCCAATACATATATTATTCAACCACTAATATATAGTTCTACCAAGCAGCTCATCCAATACTAACCACAAAAAAAAGAGAAAATAATAAAGAAACTGAAATACCAGATGTATTAATGAACACCCAAGATATTATTTGTGTTGATGATGTAAAAATTCAACCTCGACCAGCACTGCATTCATTGGAGTATCCAAGGAAGAATTTTCTAACTGATCAGCAACAAAGTTTTATGAATGAATGTTTCAGAAAGTTTGATAAAAAGTAAGTTAAGCCATTTAAAGTGAGCTTTAACTTTGCTTTAAGTGCGCTTTAAATGCGCTTTAATTGCACTTTAAGTATGATCATCAACATTTTGTTTGCGCTAATTTTTTTTTGTTTTTATAGGGATGACTTAATATTTTCATCTGGTAACATAGCAATAAATAGAGAAGATATTGATGATCTGCTAATAGATTAATGGTTCAGTGACAATCTTGTAGATGCTTTTGCTTGTTTGTTATTAGAGAAGAGTATGATAATGATAGACAAATTTCAACGTTACTTGTACATTTCTTCATTGTACAGGATAAGTATAATAATTATTTATAATCTATTTATTACATTAATTTTCTTATATTGCAGACTTATTGCAGGTATACATGGGGTACAATCAAGATTTCCAAATGTTTATCCAACACATTAATCTAGTTTCTATTAAAGAAAACAGTCTTACTTTTCAACATTCTCATATCGTCCAACTTCCTCTACAAGGTAGGCATATACATTAACGATTCTAATCCCTGCCTCTATCATTGATTTTAGGATGGAAGCTTTTTCCTCAACAACATTTCTACATGATCTCAAAAGGTGTTGGTCAGCTGGGCTAGCCAATTTTTGGTTGTGGGATTCAATAAATCTTTTGACATGCTAGTAACCATCTTCATCAACTGAAAATCTCACCATGGATGGACAACCGATTCTAACATCTAGTTTAGTAAATCTCTTTCTTGAATTAAGATCAATACTTTTCTTGAAACCAGCTTTTGAATAGACAAAGTCCTTAGATTTTATCTTCATAGAATTTGGCTAGAAATTGTAATGATCCTTCCAGACACTAAAGCCATTATCATGGGCATAAGTAAAATAATATTCATATGCTTCTCTCTCATCTTTATAAATAACCTGAAATGATAAGAAAGGATTAAAAAACGCAACTAAAGTGCAACCAAAGCGTAACGAAAGTGCACATAAAGCGCAAGAATTATTCATCATCTTTTTCTTTACCAATCCTAAACAAATAATGTTCTTCTTCATAATAATAATAATGAAAGATAAACAGCAACATCTAAGAGCTTTTTTTACCTTTTCGCCAAAACAATGATGTTCTTATTCATAAAATACTAATGGGAGCTAAACAACAACATCTAAGATCTTGAGCCTCTAATGAGCTGAAACCTATGCCCTTTTTCTATAATACAACTTGCGATGAGATTGAAACTTACCGATATGTTGAAACCTGAGGAATTTCCAACTAAGTTAGCTTCCGATTCATGCACCCCTTCCGATTCATGCATCCCTTTCGATTCATGCACCCCTTCCACCTCTCTCTTATGTAAGCATTTCATCTCTTTTTGCAATTTTCTAGCACATTTTTTTCTTCTAAAGTAATAAACATTTAGATCTTTTGCGGGTTTCTAAAATAGCGACAACGTTTAAAATGACAATAAAGTGGACCAGATCGGGTCGGGTCGGGCTGAAATATATTAAAGCAAAAAGAATATATTGAAAATATCAACGTGTATTCATCCGGATATCAAATTTCTTTTGGTGTCTGAACGTAGAGATAGGTCCGATGACCTGACCTAATAATTTACCAAGTCTCTAGCTAGCTCTCTTGGGGTTCCCTCTCTTTCTTTCTTTCAATATCTCTCGATCTCTCCCGGTCTCCCCTGTCTCCCTCTCATCTCTTAATTTTTATAGGGATGGAAATCATACAACTCCAAATGATAGACTAACCCAAGCTAATCATATTAGGGTGTGAGAATAAACAACTTTGTCTTCCTCACGATAACAAACTGATGAGCATATTTCTTCATCTTCGTCTTCACGCGGCTCCAGACAACGAAAACCCGACGATCAAGCCACGAAACGAGTCATCTTCTTCGTCATCATGAGCAAGATTCCTCATTTGTTCGTCCTGCCTGACTTAAGTTGATGGAACTGATGTTTATCAATTCAGGTATTACACAATGATGCAGAGATGAGCTAAAGAAAATTCCCTTAAAAGTACTGGAAATTTGTGTAATATGCTTATTCTTTCTATTTTAAAGTAATTTTCTTATTTAAATACATCTGCTTAAACTTTTCATCTGATTTTTTTATCAGATGATTGCATAGATCCATATTTTTCTCCCAAAAACTTTTGTTGCAAAGTTTTACCATTTTAATTTTTGAATATCCTCATGCTGAAATTGTGATCGCCAATGAATTTTTTTACGATCAGATTGTTAATAAAAAACTAAAAATTTTTTTTTAATGAATGCAGAAAATATCTTTATCCACTTAAATGATTTTTTTTATGTAAAAGTATAACTACTTGATAGCATAAGAAATTCATGAACACCAATTTTGTTGAATTTATTATTTATTACTTTTAAGAGTATGATAGTGGGTATATATGTAGTTAAAATATCATGTGATGTATAACCTCGATGGAGAAATGCAAGAACAAGTAGGAATATTAAGATAGGATGTTTGAATGCCTAAGTATAGAATGTAAAATATTCTAAGTTCTTAAAGAGATGTTATAATTATAAGAGGTCGGTAGATATCATTTTCACCCATATAAGCTTGATAGATATCTAGGGATGTGTATGTCTGAATCATATTACCTTGAAGAGTCTCATTAGGAAAGATATGTAATTATATTCATCAATCAAAAACACTTTTAGTAAATATTGTTTCAAAAATTTCTACTATTTTATTTAGTGATAGAAACTCCAAAAATATCATTTTCATTTCAGTAGGATAATTATTGCGATTAGAGTAAATAGTAGTAGGTTGTTGCAAGTAAAGTGTACTTCCTCGTAGGTTCGACACTCTACTCTCTCATTTTATTACTTGATTCAGCATGTATACTTGCGTATATTAAGTGAGTTTGTTATTATTTATATCAAAGGAAAATTAAGCATTGTTTAGGGGTGAGAGCCCAAGATTTTTATATAATTCAAAAGTTCATTCCATAGCCCCCATCATACCCCTAATGATACAAGTCAAATAAGAGAAAATATGCTTTCCTATATCTATGGAATAACCCACTTAATGGCATAATTTAATAGGGCACTACCCCAAGTTACTTTACTAATATTCCTACTATGAAGAAGGTGGGATGAAATGAAATAATGCCAAACTTTAGAGGCTTGAGTAAATAGGATGCAGGAAAATTGATAAGCTTATTTTTTCTCTTCTTCCAAGTTGCTCCACTATTGGGTCCACATACTACTAAAAAAATATACTCAAAATCTATGGGGGTTCCATAAAAAATAGTGTACTCATCAAATATAAAATTTTCAAGCTTGTAGAGGTGGTTTATAGCAATAGAATCAAAAGGGATCCACTTATCCCTTGCATAACATTTATTTTATACTTCATCTTTCCCATTAGCAAAAACCGCCCTGATAATATTTATAATGGGTGCATAGGGCACCTCACACAATGCTCCCAACCCCTACTGAGACTGAGGATACTAAAATTTTAGAAGCCTCACTTAGGAATCAATTACTTGTTAACTAACAGATCCGCAGACCTTTGCTCTGCCTAGTTAGAAATGAACTTACTCTTATCAAAAGAAGAGGAATATCTCTTTTTTTTTAAACATTTTAGGGGTCATAATACACAAGGAAGGGAAAATATAGAGATTGATATTAAAAAGAGGAATGTAAATGCAATAGAATAAATGAAACAAATGAAAATATAAAAACACTATGAGCACTGCAACACTGAAGAAGTCGGTGTTGAGGTGTTTAAAGACACCAAATGACAACATACAAATTGACAAACACTAAGGTCATGTAGGACACGTAAAATTATGGCGCTCAACTTGGGAAATTGAAGAGCCATTTTTTGACTGAGAAGTTGTGAGGCAACACTAACAAAGACCACCATCATGATGTTATAATTGAATTCATAATGATTTTAACCTAACGCTACGGTGTTAAAGATAGTGCTGCGGTGCTCACCAAAGTGTAATAAAAAAAATTATGATCTATATCGTCCATTGACCAAAATGTCATAATAATTATAGAAATATTTAATCTCATGCTGCGATGCTTAATGATGTAGTGTCGAGGCACTCAAGATGGTATCCAAGTTTGAAAAAAAAAAACAATATTCAAGAATGCAACGGTGTAGTGATTCAATCAAATGATTTTCCTAAGAGCTCAGCGGACGCTTCCAATCCTTTGCGACACTAGTTCAAATTTTAACACAAAAATAAAAAAAAAATTCTTAAGAAATTAATTCTGTCTTCGCCAAAATCAGAAATTTAGAAGTTCTATAAATAATACAACAAATTCACATAAAAAGAAAGTATAATAACAAAACATACCAAAAATAAAAATAATAAAGAACACTAAAGATAGTTAGGTTACCTCCCAATTGGGGTGTAAATGAGCCGAGCCGGCTCGAGCTTGAGTCGTTTATAGGCTCGCAAGCCGAGCTTATCGAGCTCACAAGTCGAGCTCGAGTTCAAGCTCCTTTCATAAACGAGCTCGAGTTCGAGCTTTGGCCGGCTCGGCTCGTGAGCCTGCTCGAAAATAATATTTTCAGCCAATTTTTTTCAAAAAAAATTTTTGATGTCAGTTTTTTTCTACCAAAACGGGCAGCTTTATATAAAAAATCAAAAAAATTCAAAAAGTCTTCTCTAATGTCTATTCTAACAAATGCTAATAAATGTTGACAGCTTTTTTTCCTTCCAAATAATATAATAAGAAGCATAATAAATGCTGCAACAGCTTTTTTTTTTCTCCCAATGCAATAGCTGTTTTTTTTTTTTTTTTGGAATGCAGTAGCTGTCTAATACCATTGGTAAAACTGGGCGGGAAAGCAAAAGGCCGGGCTGGAAAGCTAGACGAGCGGCTCGACGAGCAGCTCGATGGCTCGTTACAGTATCACGAGTCAAGCTCGAGCTCAACTCGAGTTCGAGCTCGATATTCGGCTCACGAGTCGAGCTCGAACACCCCCTGACTCGAGCTCGACTCGACTCGTTTACACCCCTACCTCCCAATACAACATTAAATTTATAGTCGTCTGTCAGACTTACTAAGATTTTTTATGTTGGTTGGGGTGCATCACTACCACTCCTCAAGTGGTTTCACTATGAAATTTCTCTTTCTCATTAGGGTTAATTTTAGTATTATTGGGTAATGATCCATGAGGTCTGCTACTGAAAAAGATTGCAAGTCGTCCTAATTGAGTTTCCAAAATTTTTATTGAAATTGCTTGGCTTTGTAATTGAGTCCCAAATTTTTTATTGAAGCAGCTAGAATTTGTAATTAATTTTCAAGTTGAATTACTATCTCTTCCAAATGTGTCTTCATATTCCCAAACAAATTATTTTGATTAAATCTTGGAGGATAAAAAGGTCTATGATTCAAAATAGGTTGCTGATGATTATTCTATTTACTTTTTTGATTAGATTGAGTTATATTCTATTGATTATTACTATTAATATTATTTGACCAACTAAAATTAGGATGGTTCCTCTAACCTGAGTTATATGTATTAGAATATTGATTATTTTTCCTTTTAATCAAACTCACATTTTTAGTCCCTAAAGCACTACTATCATCAATAGAATTCAATTTATGCTCTTCCAATTGTATAGATGATCTGGATCCTGTGTTAACACTAATGGTATCCAATCTCTTTGAAATTGTAGCAACTTGAGCAATAAAAATTATCAAAATATCTAATTCATAAATTTCAACAACTATATTAGGTTTCGCCCTATTAGCAAACCACTAATAATTATTAGTAGTCATTTCATCTATTAGTTTATATGCTTCCTCAAATGGCTTAGATATTAAAGATCCTCCATCTGCAATATCTATGATTGATCTAAGGAATCCTGCTAATCAATTATAAAATGTCTAAATAACCAACCAATTATTTAATGAATGTTGAGGGCATTTCCTTAAATCTCTCCTAACTTTTATAAATTGAGTCTCCTTCAAATTGGGTAAAAGATATGATTTTATTTTTAAGTTTAGTAATATTTAAAGGTATGAAATACTTAGCCATAAATTTATGAGTGACTGATTCCAAGTGGTTATAGAGCTCGAGGGCTAAAAATTTAATCACATCTTAACATTATCCCTTAAATATGATGAAAATAATTTAAATGTAATAGCATCATCATTTATACTATTATACTTAAATATTGCACAGATTTTTAAGAAACTCACTAAATGTAAGTTGGGATCTTCAATTAGAGTCCCCAAAATTAGAAACTTTAAACCATTTAAACTACGACTAGTTTTAATTTAAAGTCATTAGCCTGGATAGTAGTTCTAGTGATACTCTAATAGATTCCTTCAACTATAGGGTTAACATACTTCCTAAGAGGTCTAGAATGGCCATGATCTTATGTTGGATCAGACAACTTTAGAATCTTTTTTATTTTTCAAATTTTATAAGGGTGCTCTTTATTTCTAGGTCAAACAATAAGGGCTTCTTACTAGATCTGTCAAGCATAAAATAATAATGAAACAAATAAAATAAAAATGCAAGCTAAATAATCAACAAATACTTTTTTTAGCTTTTTTTATTTTTATATAAAAAAACCTGATATATATGCAGTTCCTTAAACAATTTAGTTAAACTTGCAATACACACATTACTTCCCCAACAATGGTGCTAAAAACTTGATGGGGAGTTAGTTAATATGTGACTTACTTAGTTTAAAATATGCTTAATTTTCTTTGATATAAAATTAGGAAATACCCACTAAATTATACAAGCATACATGATGAATCAAGTAATAAAGTGAAAGACTCAAGTGTCTAACCCATGAGGAAGTTTTCTACTTAATTACAACTTAATTACTATTGCTTACTTCAAATCCACTACTTATCCTACTAAAAATAAAAATAATGTTTGGAGTTTTTATCACTAAAAGAAAATATAAACTTGCAAAAAGATTTTGATACTTATGAAAATAAAGTGTTTTGAACTAATGAATGAAAATAATATAATTTTCCTAATGAAACTCTTGATTATAGATGTGGATCAAAGCATATGCATTCGTAGATCTCTATCGAGCTTGTAGGTATGAAAAAAAAGATTTATGGTCTTTCTACACTTTTATTATCTCCATAGAACCTAGAATGTTCAAACATCATACGTTTAGGCATACCAATATTCTATTTTAATATTATTAATTGTTCTAATATTTCTTCATCGAGGTTATATATCACACTAAATTTTAACTACACACATTATCATTGTATGCATCAAATGAAGATTGAGAGATATTAAAAACATCGATTATTACTTATAGAATAAGGGTTTACAATAGTATTTGCTAAACTTTTTATATCATCCTCCAAAACTAGAGAATTAGTCAAACATGAAAAATATAATAACCAAGCTCCTATTTATTTTATTCATTAAAAAAAGATATAAGAGAAGTAATATGAATATTATCACCCGAAAGGATCAAATGATCTTTTCTACACTCCTTCCACCAATTATAGAGTTTCTTACACAAACATGCTAATATCTCCACAAGAAAAAGTATATTGTATGTCTCTAGCCATTCTTAGACTTTACTCTATGGGGGATACTAAAGAAACATATTTAAAATTATAAAAATTCACTCATGTGACAGAACTTTTCTAACAAAAAATTTGAAAAACAATTTTTATGATGTATAAGGATGGGTTTAGGAACAGTGGTGCTCGACATGGTGGCATCAAGATGGTAAAAAATAAACTAGCACATCATGTTATAATGTTGGCATCGCTGTGGCATTGCCTGACATGTCATTTACTGCTTGGAATGGATCATCTTTTAGCTGAATTATGATGGTTTGTCATCTTTGGAAACTGATCCATCATGATGCAAAAAACATTTGAGCACTATGGCGCTAGAATTTAGAATATGGTGCTGAGGCGCTGAAAGGTATGGCACTTCGGTGTGAATTTTCCTGAGGCTCTAATGCTATGTTGCTGATTTTGGACGTAGTGATATTGTGTAATGCCATGGAGTTAACTATGGTATCACTACTGTGCTTGAAAATAGAGAAGATGGTGCTGCAACATTTGAAAAAGGTGCCTTGGTGTGGATGATGTAGGCATTGTGGCATAATATGAATTGGCGCTACGGTGCTGATCAATACTTATAATTTTTGCATTTTCTAAATATTTTTTGTATAAAACACAATTAAAATAACACTTTTTTACTAAATTTAAATACAATAATTATTACTTAATTTACACCTAATGAGTTCCGTCAAGAAGAAGTAAAATGAATGACCCTCAATTACTATAACCTCCACATTAAAAAAAAAAAAAACTTCCCATGGAGGCCTAGTCATAAACAAAGTAGATGCAGCCACTTGCCACTCCACTCTCAGAATAATTATTAGGCGGGTGCCTTAATGTTCAAGTTTGGTCGCATGAGTTCTTTATGAATTGAAAAATAATCCTTTTAATAAAACAAAATAATAAGAACATAGAGTGATAGAAGAAAAGTACTTCTTTTGTTGATAAAAAAGTTTAAGGTCGTCGGAGCTCCAAGTCCTTTGCATTTTTATTCTATTGTGCGTCAATAGTTGGTAGGCTCCTAGGATGTCTTTCCTTTTGATGATGTAGGAGCCTTCAGAAACATGGGATGCTAAGTCCACACCTCGGGCCTCGTAATGAGAACTCTTCAAGAGGACTCTCCTTGTTGAAACCTATCCTATCATAGTAAACTGACTTCTAAATACATTTTATATATGAACTCATAAAATTTCTTAGCCCTAAAAATGATTTAAAAGCTTGGCTTAGAACAGGTGGATTACCCTAATCTCTCCTTTTACTGGAGAAAATTTTGCTCTATCTCTTATTTTAGGCTACTCAGCATCTCTCTACTCTGGCGATTTCGAGATGATTTAGGGTTTTTGCTCTCTCGCTTCCTCTCTTTGCTCCAAGCATCGATTTTTTAGTTTCTTCGTAGTGATTTCTTCCCTATTGGTTTGATTGGTGTGTCTTACAATTTGTTTTGAGTTTTTTTTTGCCTTTGCTGGCTTTGGGCGATGACATCCCCAGCATCATCTAACCCAGCTCCTCCTTCATTTCCTAAAGGGAAATCACAATCTTTTGTGGACGTCTTGGCGGGAGCTTCATTTAGTTATGCTAATTTTAATTTTGTGCAAACTTCTTTTAAAGGTTGTTCGGCTTTGATGTTTGATGACTCTGTTATCTTGTAGCTAACTCCACCTTTTGCTCATACTTTGGTCGAAAAGTTTGTTCTTCGTCAGCCTAATTTGGATGTTATTCAAAAGTTTTTTGTGAACCTTGCTGTCCGATACTTTTTACGTTGGCTTGTTAGACTCACCTCATATTGCAATTCAACTTAGTAACGATCTTGATTACAGTCACATTTTCTCAACAAGATATTATTATAAACAAGCTTGTGAAATGAGATTATTGAAATGGACTCCATATTTTGATGCGCGGGAAGAATCTTCTATTGTCCATGTCTAGATTTTGTTCTCAAACTTGCACTTTATTTCTTTAACTCTCAGGTCCTATTTGGTTTGGTTTCGATCTTTGATAGGTTGCTGTAGACCGATTAAGCTACAGCTTTTATCTCTAGGCCATTTGTGGCTCGAATTTTAGTCGAGTTGGATATTTCTAAGAAACATCCTAATGAAATTTGGATTGGTTCGGAATTTAATGGGTATTTCCAAAAAGTCAAAATTAAAAACTTACCCATTTTTTTCTCTCATTGTAAGATGCATGGTCATGGGTTAAATGAATGTTTTAGGTTACATCCCCATCTTCGAAAGGAGAAGTTCATAACCAAACAATCGCATGGGAATGTTGCTCCTTTGATTGACCTTGATATTATGAAGCCTAATTCGATTGTGGTTGAGGGTAATGGTTCTCACATGTTGGTTATTATTGAGGATTCTAATCCTGACATGGCTGAGGGTAATGGTACTAATGTAAAAGATGCTACAGAGGACCCAATTGAATGTATCTTAACACATAATGAACCACATTCCACCCATAATGATGATCCGAGTGCTGAACATGGAGTTAATCCTCACTCTATCCCTTCTTTTAATAATGATTGTAAAAATGTGGATGAGCAAATGTTAGCTATCACTTATAATCAAAATATTGATTCATCTTCATCCATTACTCATTATGTCATTAACAAAAATTTGCCTGATATGGATTTCATGATGTCAAATAATATTTTCCCTAATATGGTGCCTACTCAAACTATTGTTCTTGCTCAGGAGGAAGGATAAATATGTATGGTGGAAGGTAATGTTGGTAGTTACTTAAGAAGCAAAACTTATGTGGAGGATAGAATTATCTTTGAAGAGGGTGAATTGCTACAGGAGCTTAGACAGGAAGGTTTGACTGATGATAATAAACATTCCTTAAACTGTCATTATCATAGTGATGCTTTTACTGATATAGAGGATATGGATATGATGGCTAAATGTTTTTCCAAAGATGATAATGACACTAGTTATATCAAGTTTCATAGTAGGATAGGTAAGAAGAACAAGAATATTACTTTACAATCGCTTAGAACCACCCTTTCGCATACTTCTCATTAATTTTGTTTTTATGTTTAATTATACTATTTGGAATGTTAGGGGCATTGGGTGTCCCTCCTCTAAGTTTGGAGTTAAGAATTTATGCTTTATTTATAATGTTTTTATTCTTGTTTTTCTTGAACCTTTTATTTCATTTACAAAGTTGGATAGTACCTCTTGATTTTTGAGTTTTAAGTATGCTATTTCAAAGGTGGCTAATAAGATTTGGGTTTTATTGAAGGATCCTGTTAAGATTGATGTTATTGGTGATTTCACTCAAGTGATGTATTGTAATGTGGATGTTTTAAATTTTCATTGTTGTGCCTCCTTTGTTTATGTTTCTTCTTCTCGGTATACTAGGAAAATTTTAAGGGATCAACTTAGTAACTTTCATAGTATTTATAATTTACTTTGGCTTGTTGGTGGTGATTTTAACACTATTGCTAATCCTTCAGAATGTATAGGGGGCTCTTCTCCTTCCTATCGTTCTATGGAGGAATTTAGTAACATGATTATGGATTGTAATTTAATTGATATTGGCTTTTCTGGTTATAAATCCACTTGGAACTAGGGTTCTTATGGAAGCGGTTGGATAGAGTTTTATTTAATGATTTTTGGATTAATTCTTTTAATTCTATTACTATCGAGCATCTCATTAGGACACTTTCTAACAATTATCCATTGTTAATTAGTATTTAAGACTAAGCAAATTAACTCTTCCCCTTAATTCAGATTTTAAAACATGTGGTTGCTTCACGATTCTTTTATGGGGTTAGTTCAGGATAATTGGCAATCCCCGCTCCATCCCAATAACTCTATCTTTGGCATGAGGAGATTTTGGTTTAAGTTGAAAAGGCTTAAAAAAGTTCTAAATTGGTGGAATCATAATATTTTTAAAAATCTTTTCACTAATATTTTGGAAGCCGAGCAGCAAGTGATCAATTTTGAGACTACTTATCATGTTAATCCTTATGATGCTAACTTCAGCTTATTGAGGGATGCTAAAGATAACTTTTTTAAATTACAAGCATAGAAGGAGGCTTTTTGGAAACAAAAAGCCATTGTTAAACACCTTGTTGAAGGTGATAATAATATCAAGTATTTTCATGCCTTGGTTAAGAGAAAATAGACCAAAAATTATATTAACAAAATTCATCGGGAGGATGGGTCTGTGATTGAGGATAGTTTAGAAATTACTAATTTAGAAGTTCAGTATTTTAAAAAAAATTTCAATAAGGATTTTACTCCTGGTCATATTAATTATCCTTCTATTATTCCTAACCTTACATCTCAAGAGGACAATGAGTTCCTTTCTAAACCTCCTTCTTTATAGGAAGTTAAAGAGATTGTTCATGGCATGAATGGGGATTCTATGGCTGGGTCAGATGGCTTCAACACTAAGTTTTTTTAGAAGTCCTAGCATATTATTAGTAATGATCAATTTTCTATTGTTTTGGATTTTTTTTGCTGGTAATTTGATTCCTAAGTTTTTTACTTCTACTTCTATTGTGCTTATTCCCAAGAACAATTTGGTTAATAATTGGAATAATTTTAGACCTATTAGTCAGTGTAACTTTTTTTATTTATATAAATAGCTATCTAATATTCTTATGAGTCAGTTAACTTCTATTTTGCCTAGAATTATATCTCCGTATCAAATGGGTTTTATGAAATGGCATGCTATTGCTGATAATATTTTGTTGGCCCATGAATTTTGTCAAGATCTAGATGTTAGGGTGAGAGGTGATAACTTGATTCTGAAACTTGATATTTTTAAGGCCTATGATAACCTTGATTGGAATTTTCTTTACAATACTTTGCATCTTTTTGGTTTTGATTATGTTTTCATTAAGCTTATTAGAAACTGCATTGAAAGCTCTCATTTCTCTATTATTGTTAATGGTAATAGCAATGGTTTTTTTAAATCTTCTCATGGTTTAAGTTAGGGCACTCCGATTTCTCCTGCCCTCTTCATTATTGCTGCTAATTACTTTTATAGAGGTCTTACCAACCTCTTTGAGAATTATCCTGGTCTTTATTTTAGATATGTGGGCAGTCTTCCTATTTCTCACTTATATTTTTCTAATGACTTTATTATTTTTACTATTGCTTCTCTTAACATGATTAATAAATTTATGGAATTCTTTCATCAATTTGAAATGGTTAGTGTTCTTTCTCTGAATAAAAAGAAGTGTTGTTTTATTTCCCCCAAGAGAGTGTTTAACGATCATATTATGGATATCAAAGAGTTAACTAGTTTTGTGCATGGTCATTTACCTATTAAGTATCTTGGGATTCCTCTTTTTAAAGGCAGAATTTTTTTTTTCTTTTTTATGGTTTAATTACTTTTGTGCAGAATAAGCTTTTATCTTGGGATTCTAATTTTTTAAGTTTTGGGGGTAGATTAACTCTTATCAAAAGTGTCTTATGTTCTTTGCATGTTTATATTTTTCAAACTATGTTCTGTACTCAAGTAGTTTGTAATAGAATTGATACACTTATCAATAAATTTTTCTAGAAAGGGGCGAGTAGCAATACAAAAATTATCTGGTCCTCTTGGGACAATTGTTGTGGTGTGTTGGAAGAAGGGACCTTGGGTTGAAAGAGTATGAAGGATTTGGCTTATGATTTTTCTTTCAAATTGTGGTATAACTTTCATGCTAAAGTGAGCCTTTGGGCTAATTTCATGTTTTCTATGTATTGTGTGGGTAAAACACCCTACTACTTGTTGCTTCAACCAAGGTAATTCTAAAGTTTGGCAGAAACATTGCAAAGTTAAATGGGCTGTTGAACCCTTCATCTCTTGGGGGCTTGGTAATGATAATATTTTCTTTTGGCAAGACTGATGGTTGGGTGACCAATATATTGATTCTATTATTAACTCCATTTCCATTACGACCATTAAGGTGAATTACTTCATTAATGATAATTGTTGGGACTAGTAGAAACTTGCTAATGTTATTCCTGACTTTATTATTCAACAAATTTTAAACCTTCCCTTGAATATGAACTCTCATGATTTAATTTTATACGATTTGTCCAAGGATGGTGGTTTTAGAATAAAGGAAGCTTGGCATACTTTTAGAGCTAAGAAGGATGCTGCTAATATATTTTCTATGATTTGACATAAAAGTATTCCTTCCACTATGGCTATTTTTGTCTGGAGGATTTTGCATAAGTTTATACCTATGGATGATAACTTAATTAAAAGAAGTTTTATTTATATTCTAAGTGTCAATGTTGTTATCATGTGGAGAATATGAATCATGTGTTTATTTATGGTCCTTTACCTTTTAAAACTTGGGTCTATTTTGGTGATTTGTTTCAATTAAATTATTTTAATGCAAAATTGCCTATTAATGTTATGCTTAATTTTTTGTTTATTAAGACTAAACGGCATATCAAAAATTTTATCTCTTCTCTCTTTTTGTGGTATTTATGGTTGGATGGGAATAATTCTCTTTTTAATGGTGTTGCTATGAACCATCATAGGATTATTTAGAATGTGAAAGGCAATGTTTGGGATCTTTACTCTGTTAAACTTCTCTCTGTTAAGAACTTTAAAAACTATTATTTGTTGCTTATGCTTTAGGTATTATTTGGGAGGTTGGTCTTAATTCCAATGAGCCTAGGGTTATTTAATTAAATCAAGGCCCCCAATAATTACTATAAGCTGAATGTGGACGGTGCTAATAATGGTTCCTCCTTGGGGTGTTGTGGGGTTACCAGAGATAGTAATGATACTCTGATTATGGCTTTTACGGGTCCAGTTCATAAAGGTGATGTGAATTATGCTGTCATCTCGGCTATTCTTTATGGCCTTCGGTTATGTATTTATATTGGCTTAATTAGTGTGTTTTTTTTTTGAAGAAAAATGCGAATTGCATTAATAAGAAAAAGAACTTATTACAACATACTAAGTGATAGTAATTCTATCACAATCCTCCTTTAACAAGAAAATAAAAGGAGGAGGAACATTATTAGAAGTCAAATCATCCCAAAAGAAATCTCCTAATAAGGCAAGGTTATCATAATAATTGGTTAACTTATTACAGTTCCTATTAACAAAATGAAAAATAAAATTTTCAAATCCCTCCAAGAATGAAAAGTCTTCCCATTCTTCATTATAAACATATCGGCCAGCCTTAGGAACTGAACTTTGCAAATGTTTAATAATATTTGAGTTGTCCCCTTCAATTATTATCCCTTTAGCATCCAACATGCACTTGAAGATAATTTTCTTCAATGAATGAAAACCATTAATTCCAGTACTCCGCTATCCCAATGGATGCAATTAAGCCCAAAAGCAAGTAAGAATCTACCGTTTGAATCTCTGAATACTCTAATGAGAGTTTGAGCTTTCAAAATTCTGTTATTTTGAAAGTGCTATTTTCGCGGCTTCATCGTCAGCTCTATGAAGACGACCGGTCGCCGGTCTTCTTCGGCCATCGCCGGCATGGAGGATTGTCGTTCATCTGGACGAGCAAGTTATAGAGGATCGCGTGATGTTTCATCGTCACCACCTGCATTTGGAGATGTAAGGTCGTCAGTGTTCACGGGATTGAAAACAGCTTCGATGGTGAACAAGCCATTAATCATCAATGAAGGAGGTCAATTGATGAAGAAACCAGTTATTGAAGTTCCTGGCAAGGGGAAAGGAAAAATCATTGAAGAATCTCTGGAGAAGACAGTATGGCCATCAAAAGTTTTTAATGAGAAAAATAACTCTATGGTGACTAGAGTTGTTTCAGACAATAACATCATGAAAGAGGTACGGCATAATGAAGACAGTAGTAATTTCATCAATCTGTTGAAGGAAGCTATGGAAACAAAGAATATGGATTTATCAAATATGAAGGAAGGCGAAACAGAGAATTTTAATAAAAATAAATCAGATCTGGAAGAAGTCCGTGTATGTTCTAACAGGGATCTTGCAAACTGTCATGAGATGTATGAAGAATTGCCTAAAAGAACTAATTCAGGTTCTTATTCAAATGTTTGGTCAAAAATTAAAAACATAAAAGTCTCAGATTTGGACTTTGGCAATTGCATAGCCGAAGATGGAAAAACCGTGAAAATTCATGTGGAGAAAGCTGTTGAAAATTCTAAAAAGCTGAACAAATCACTGGTGGGGAAAATTTTCGGAGGAGATGCCCCTCTCTCTTCAATCAGCTATGAATTAAGGAGACAATGGGAACAATATGGAAAATTTCATATCACTGTTTTGGCAAAAGGATGGATCCTTTGTTCTTTTTTTGAAGAAGAACATATGGAAGAAGTTCTCACAAATGGACCTTGGTTTGTGAATGGCAATATAGTTGGAATGGATAGATGGTCTCAAAGGTTTGATCCTAATTCTCTCAAAGGACTCTCAGCTCCAATATGGATCAGATTACCGAATTTGCCTCTTTTTTGTTGGGACGAATTGAACATATTCCGTATAGCTTCAATGGTGGGAAAACCTTACCTTATAGATGATAATATGTTCCAATGGTCAAGAAGGGAATTCGGACGTGTTTGTGTCCGAATAGATCTAGATGCCAAACTTCCGACTGGAGTTTGGGTTGAAGGAGAAGAAAGCAAATTTTTTCAGAAAATTGAGTATGAAAGGCTTCCCAATTTATGCTTTGAATGTGGGAAGATAGGCCATTTAAAAGAGATCTGTCCAAACAACTTCCACATGAAGACTTCAGTACAACCAGAGAAAGAAGCAGTTATTCACAACACTGATTTGAATAAGGAGGCTGGAGAAACATCTGTGGAGAAGGAAGAATATGGTCCTTGGATGATAGTGAACCATGGGAGAAAAGTTGTTAAAAAAAACTGGAATAACAAATATTCAAATCAGTTTGAAAAAAGAAGTTCTACAATTCCACCAAAATAATATGTTGCCATTGGGAAGATAGCTCTAGAAGTTAACACCAGTTATAATCAGAACAAGGTTACTCAAGAAGTTGCTGAAACAATTTCTATAGAAGGTGAAGCTATAGTTAAAACAGGAACGTTGGTTGAACAAAACAAGTTTCAAGCATTAGCAGACATGGAGGAAGGAGAAATAAACCAAGACAGTTCAGAAGTTGACAAAAACGATGGAAGAACTGATATAGAATCTAGCAAAGCTCTTGAGAAGGCAGATATTATCCATGAACCAGAAGAAATTATTGCGGAATCAACTGAAAATAACGGAAGTGAAATCATTGTGAATGTGGAATATGCAGTCAACAGCAAGAAGAAAAAGTCCAAGCAGCTTAAGGAATTGGGACCAATCAAATCTTCTACTAGAAGTAGAAGATTGGAGATAGAAGGAAAAGGTACTATGGGGAGCAATCCTCTCAATCTTTTTTAATATGTATACAATGGCATTTTGGAATTGCAGGGGAGCAAGGAAGAGGAATGCTTCCCTATATTTGAAAGAGTTTGTAAATAACAATGTTGTTTGTTTTATTGGTTTAGTTGAAACTAAACTTTCTGTAATTGATAGAAGCATTGTTGATGAAATGATTGGAAGCAATTGGGATTTTTTTTTTTTATGTCCTGTCCAGTGGGCTTTTAGGAGGGATTTTACTTCTATGGAACACTGATTCAACGTTGTTTAGGGTGGAAGATTCATCCTCACAGATGGTGATTGGAGATCTGAATGTTATTAATAATGAAAAGTGGAAAGTTGCTACAATCTATGGGAGTACAGATGTGATAAAAAGGAGGGAACTGTGGAATATTCTTGATATGTATTCCAAGAGTGATCAACCAATGATCATTGGTGGAGATTTTAATTGCTTATTGAGAAGGGAAGACAAATTAGGAGGAAGAAGATTCATTTATTCCCAAGGATCAAGGGAAATGGAGGAATGCTTAATCAATAATGATTTACACGAAATTGGGTTTATAGGCCCTAAATTTACTTGGTGCAATAACAAAATTGGAATGGCTAGAATCCTTGAAAGATTGTATAGGTGTTTTGTTAACACCATTGCATTGAGTTCTCCAATTCAATTGATAGAAAGACACTCAGCAAGAATAGCTTCAGAATCATTGTCCAATTCTTTTACAATTCAAGAATTTCAACACTATTCCTAACAAGTTGATCAAATTTGAAAATTGTTGGGCTTCATACCAAGCTTCTTATGGAATAATAAGGAAAGAATGGAACAAGAATTATCAAGGTAGCCTATCTCAAGTTCTCACCAAAAAATTTAAAAGATCCTTAAAATCATTATTCTTTTGGAGCAAAGCTAAACACAAAGAGTTGAATTATTTGAAAGATGCACTCATCCAGGAAATCACGCTAATGCAAGAAAAAGAGACTTCTTTGGGGAGTCTTACGGAACAAGATCAATGGAAACTCAAAACCAAAGTTTTGGAACTTAATGCTACTATGGCTAGGCTTAATATGTGGTGGAAACAAAGGGCCAAGGTCAAATGGTTATCAGAAGGGGATGGAAATTCAAAAATTTTTCATTCTTATGCAAGTGCTAGAAGGAATTCTAATAGAATTATCAAGGTCAAAGATGAAGAAGGAAGGTTAGTAGAAGAACAAAGCCAAATTGAGGAGGTCTTTACACGGTTCTTTCAAAGGAAGTGTGTAGCTAGAAATAGCAATCTGGATGGATGGCCAACAAATTTCAATTCTTTAAACTCTTCAAAAAAGAACCGTCTTGAAACTGATTTATCTATGAATGAAGTGGAAGAAGTTATTCAGCAGCTAGAAGGGAATACTTCCCCGGGCATAGATGGTATTTCCCATTCTTTCTTAAAAGTCTATTGGGGAATAATCAAAGAAGATCTCTGGAATGCTATAAATTTCTTTTTCAAAAATGGAGAACTTGATAAGGATTGGAAAGAAACACTTATTGTGTTAATTCCAAAGGTGGATAACCCCATGCTTCCTTCTAACTATAGACCTATAAGTCTATGCAACATGATCTACAAAGTGGTGGCTAGAATTATTTTGAATAGAATAAACTTGGTTATTCCAAATCTTATTTCTATGGAGAAAGCAGCTTTCATCAAAGGGAGATCTCTATCCGATCATATATTAGTGGCTCAAGAAGTTTTTCACAAACTTCGGGTTTCTAAAGCTTCCAAAGGCTTTGTTTCTTTCAAAGTGGACATGGAACAAGCTTATGATTCCATGGCTTGGTCTTCACTTAAGAAGGTATTAGAGTACTTCAACTTTCCTCTCAAATTTTCTAAATTAATTATGGATTGTGTAGAAGATCCCAAATTCTCTATCATCATCAACGAAAATTGCACAAATTGGATTTTAGCTAAAAGTGGATTTCGTCAAGGATGTCCATTATCCCCCATCCTCTTTATACTTTGCTCTCAACTCCTATCCAATGCTTTTCATCAAAGCTCATGTGGTATCAAGGTAAATTCGAATGGTCCTACAATTTCCCATTTATTATATGTTGATGACGTGGTCATGTTCTCTAAGGCTAATAGAAAAGAAGTGGTGAAGGTAAAGCAAATTCTTCATAAGTTCTGTGAATGGACAGGACAAAAAATAAATTATGAAAAATCTATGTGTTTATTTGGGAAGCATGTAAAGAGAAGAAATAAAAGAAGAATTTCTTATATCATGGGCTTTAAACAAGTAAAGGAGTTCAATTATCTTGGGATAAAGTTGGCACTAAGAAGACTGAAAAGAGAGGATTTCCAATTCATTATTGACAAATCTATGAGGAAACTTAATCAATGGGGGAATAAAATCCTTTCTATTCCAGGAAAGATTACTTTGGTAAAATCAGTTTTGTTAGCTCTTCCTTCTTATTATGCTACTCACTCTTTAATTCCGAAAATGTTACTGGAAGAACTTGATAGAATTTGCAAGAATTTCATTTGGAACAAGAAGAATGGTAGAAAAGGATTGCATTACATTAGCTGGCCAGATTTATGTAAACCTGTTGAATTCGGAAGCCGCGGTTTACACTCTAACATCTCTAAAACTCCAACTTTGAGAGCTAGAATTGCCTGGAGATTTATTTATAATAAGCATTCCTTGTTACATATGATCATGACTTGAAAATATGGTGAAAAGATGGAAAGAGGATATTCAAATGGCTGTAGATCCACAGCTTTTAAAATCCTGAAAGAAGGGCTCAAAATGCTAAAACCAATTGTAAAATGGAATATAGCTAATGGAGAATCAGTAAATGCTTTTGAAGACACATGGATTCTGGACAAATCTATAAACAAAGGCCAACATTTGTAATTCCATACGATGGCAGCTTGATCCGGGTTAAAGACTTCATTCTGAATAACCAATGGAATGATCTAGAATTGAGAAAATACTTTGGCAATGATCTAATCAATTTGATAAAACAAATTGATATCAAACATGATAGCTCAGAAGACAATTTGGAATTGATAAAACAGAATTTTGGATTGACAATTCCAAGATTTAATCTGTAAAACCAAAGCTGAACACTTAAAAGATGATTTAAATTGGAGATGGATCATCAAAGCTAACCTGAACAATAGGGTGGAGTTTTTCTGGTGGAGGTTAAACATAAATGCAATTCCAACTCTCCATTTTCTTTGCTACAGAGGTTTAATCCAGTATTCAAATTGCCCAAGGGGTTGCGATGCTAGAGAAGATGTAGAACACATTATCTGTGGCTGCAGCAAAATAAAGGAAATTATCCAGATTTTAAATAATTGGGGGTTCTACATTCCTTCATTTGAAGTTAAGAATCAATGTATTAACTGGATTGAATCCAACATTACGAAGAAAGGATTGATGGTGAGCTTATACTTTAATATTGTGTTTCTTGCTTGGAAAAGTAGGAACAAGTTAATTCATAATGGAGTTGAAGATAATTCAACTTTCTTAGCTTCTAATGCTATTTGCCAATCCATGGTTTCTCTGATTTTTAATCTATTCAACTTGGGCTATTGGGATGTTAATCAGTCGGCGAGACTGTATAAAACTTGGCATCTTCCTCCACCCAATTGGCTAAAAGGTTAACGTTGATGCATCTCTTTTATCCTCTTACAAAGCTGGAATTGCCGCTGTATTTCGTGATAGCTATGGAAGATTCTTATTTGCTTATGGAAAATCTATTCAACATTATGATATAGCTCAATTGGAAATGCTTGCCATTCATTCTCTAAAGGAGGAAATAAAAGATTGGATGTTCAAATACAAAGGTATCATCATAGAAGGGGACAATTCAAATATCATATCCTACTTCAAAAATGCTTGGAAAACAGGAAGATTCAAAGACGATGGTATGGAATTTCTACTAAACTTTAATTTTGTCTTTTTCAATGGTATAAGTAGAGATTGCAATAAGTTAGCAAATTATTATCTTAACTATGCTCTATATAGTATCTTTGAGTGGATAGATTGCTTACAGAATAAGATTCCTCCTTCATTCTTTAAAATTTTGAAGGAGGAATCATGCTTGTAGTTCTTCTCCTTTCATTAATTCAATAGCTTCGGCTTATTTTTTTTTAAAAAAAAGAATGTCTGAATACTCCATCGATTTCACCATTATTAGCTTTTGATAAAAATGCATCAATGTTGACCTTAATCCTTCCTGTGGGTGGAGGGTGCCAATAAATAGATAGCTGATTAGGCTGGTTCGCATCCTAGTGGTCCATGAATAGATTAGTCTTAGAATTTGATGCATAACTGATAGCATTAGAAGCAATAAAACTTAGACTGAATTCATTATCACCATGCTTGCATTTATTCTTTCTTTTCCATGAAAAATACACCATAGCACAATACATTTTTTTCCATAAAAGGATTCTCTGAAGACAGCAGCTCCAACTTTGTTTTGCAATCACTGGTTGACAAGAAACCTTGCACCAAAAATCCCCAATTTTTTAGTAGTTCAGTAACTTGTTTGATTTTTCACAGCTCACCATTACATGCTCAATATTTTCCACTTCATTACATCCTCTAGGACATAAATTATGTCCCAATAATCTTCTGTACATCAGAAAATCATTAGTTAGAATAGCCTCATTAAATAGACATCACCAAAACAATTCCACGGAGCAAGGTGCAGTTTTTTTATCCAATTTGAATAATCTTTCACCCAACCATCATCCTCATGAAATTTAGATGCCAAAGCTGCCAAACTTTTATCGGAGAACTTCTTTAATAGTTCCAACCGATCACATTCTAGATCAGGAAATTTTTTTTTTGCAAGATAACATCAACTAAGGAAATACCAAAGTACTCTTTTAGATAATCCTTATTCCAATTTCCATCAGTTATGAAGTAATCAACTGATGGAAACTTATAATCCCCAACCGCAATAAAAGTAGCCCATTTAACTAGAATTTTATCAAAAACCCATACATCTTTCAAGGTATTAATGGATGTTCCTGAAGCAATTTTCCATCTAGTGATATGATGAAGAGAATTAGCTCCATCTGATAAGATCTTCCAAGTCGATGATCTATTCCTCTTGTATGCCACATTTCCCAAATCAGCTCCATATTTTGCAATCAAAGATTTATTGAGCAATGAATCTTCTTTATTTAAAAACTCCAAGAAAATTTTTCTCTCAATGGCCCAACCATAGATAATGCTGAATGAATGCCTTGTCCTTCCTTTTTCCATGCTTTTCACTGATTTTTCCAAGCAATATAATGTAACTCGTGTCTCCCACCTTGCTTGTCCCATATAAAATTCCTACAATCCTTTTCCAACTCTTTTAACACACTGAGAGGTATTTAAGAGTGACCTGAGAAGAAAATTGGGAGAGATAGCATGACAATTTTCACCAACAAAATTCTTCTCAGTAAAGAGATAAACCGGTTCCCCCAAATATTGAGTTTGTTAGTAGCTTTATCTATTAGGCTATTAAAATTTGATGCAACTAGCCTTGTCAAGACCAATTTGATCCCAAGATAGTTTAGTTCATTGCTTACTTTGTAATCCCATAAGTTTGAAATCACTTTCATCTGATTTCGGTTAACTGATTTCCCAAATACTATTGTAGATTTTTTCTTATTCACCTTTTGCCCCGTCCAGCTACAATAATCCCCAATAATTCTTCTCAACTTCTTCATACTTCTACTCTTTGCCTTTGAAAATAGGAGAATATCATCCACTTAAATTAAATGAAAAATTTTAGGACCATTAGAAATGACCTTGATTACTAAATTCCTTCCTTTGTGGCTTAAAGCGTTAGATAAGAGTTGAGAACAAAGAATGAATAAATAAGGAGATAGTGGCCTACCTATTCTAAATCCACATTTTTTCTTTAATCCCATTTGAGATGTTACCATTGATCATAATAAAAAATTCTGGATTTTCCACACATTCTAAAAGAACATTTGAAAACTTTGTTGGAAACCCAAAGTATTCCAACACCTTCCTTAGTGTATCCCATGCCATACTATCGTATGGTTGTTCCATATCCAGTTTGATTGTAACCAATCCTTTTTTTGTTTTTGAGAATCTCAACTTATTGAAAGTTCTTGAGCCAGAAGAACATGATTTGATAATGATCTACCTTTAATGAAGGCTGCTTGTTTTCTGAGATCAATCTATGAAATACATTCAAAAGCCTATTAAGCAACAATTTCGTAATAATTTTATATACTGAAACACATAGGCTGAAAGGGCGGAAGTTTGTAGGAGAGATCGGATTCATAACTTTAGGAATTAATATTACTAATGATTCCTTCCATTTTGGATAGAGAATTTCTGTTTCTAGAAATTGGAGAATAGCAAGCCATACTTCATTACCAATTATTTTCCAATAATTTTTAATAAACGAATAAGTGATTACATTTGCACCAGGAGAGATGTTGTTGCAAAGATTTTTAACCACCAACTCCAATTCTTCAAAGGAGAACAGAGCGTCCAGATGTTTAAAATCCATCTATGTTAATGTTTTCAAAATCGGTGGCCAATTTTCGAAGCAGCAGTTTCTACTTCTCCACTTATTTACTGAAACAATCATAGAAATTTTTTTCAATTTCATTTTGCTCCTCAACTAGAACACCCTCTTCATTTTTTAGCTTATGAACCAAGTTGCTTGTCCTTCTACCATTTTTTAGCAAAAGCGTGGAAGAACTTCGAGTTCATATCATTTTCTTGTGCCCATTTTACCTTCTCTCTTTGTCTCCACCAAGTGCAAATTCGAGCTAGTGTGACATTAAATTCATGAGTTTTTGATCTCAATAATAGATGTTTTCACTGGATAACCCTTGCCCTTATGCCTCTTCAAGCTGTAGCTTTGAAATGTCATTCTCTAGGGACTCCATCTTCACAAAGTTTTTTTAATTTTGCTTTGCTACAGAAATGCAATGCTCTCAATACTCTTCTAAATTTAACATTTAGGACTTCCATTGGATTTCCTGCCACTGATTTGCTCAATGTTTTCAGCACAATTGCCTTTGAAGCCGGATATGAAGGCCATACATCCTCATACCTCAGCATTCTATTTTTATGAATAAATTCTTTAAAAATTTTAATAAGAATAGGACAATGGTCAGATGCAACTCTAGGCAAATGTCTTACCAAAGCATTATGAACCTCTTCCAAAGCCTTGATATTCAAGATACTCCTATCTAGCCTTTCCAAATTGCGAGCACTTCCAGTTTTGTTGTTGCACCAAGTGAATTTAGGTCCTACCAACCCAATATCATGAAAATCATTTTTTGACATGAAAGCCTTCATTTCTTGAGGCCCTTTAGAAAAGATGAACTTCTTACCTCCCTCCTCTTCTTGTGACCAAATGCAATTGAAATCTCCACCCACCACCATAGGAGTACTCCTGTCACAATTTAACTCTAAACAATCCCACAACTTCCTTCTTATGTAAAAATTTTTGTTGCCATACACCGTGGAGATCCTCCAAACACCTTTGTTGATAATGTTTACATCCCCAATTACACATTGGGGAGAAGATTCTAATAATGAAGAAGAAACGAAATTCACCTTCCATAGAACCATGATCCCTCTAAAAGAACCGTCGGAAGGATATAAATAGAAATCCCAATCCTCTCCCATAAATTTACTAATCTCATATTTATCAAAAGAAGATATCTTTGTTTCCACAATTCCCACAAAAAACACATCCCATTTCTTCACTAACACTTTTAAATAAAGAGAGGCCTCCTTTTTATTTACCCCTCTATAATTCCAAAATGCTAGGGAAGTCATTTAGATATAGAGTGGGTAGGTATCCCTCTCTTACCTCTATTCACTCCCTCATATTTTTAAGATATGGATGAGTTGCTCAAAGGACCAAGACACTTAATTTCTTTGGACAATTTTGGCTTGTAAGAATTAGAGTTGATAACTTCGATATTATTGTTCCCCATGCTAACCAACTCCAATTGGTTTTAAAAAACTTCCATCTTACTATCAATATAACTGGTAGAAGATATTAAATCATTATTCTTTTTTTTTTTTGAAGGAAATGCATCACATTGCATTAAAAACAAAAAAGGGAAGCTAAGAACAAGTAATCAAAGGATCACATTCCTCCTTGATTAAGCCAAACAACAAGGTAGGAATGCTATCAAAAAAGAAACTACTCTCCAATGCCATAGTAGCACAACAATTTGCTACTTTATTACAACTTCTATAAGCATGGAGGAATACAACTTTATTAAAATCATTCAAAAAACATAAATTCTTGTGCGGCCAATTATCCACATTCTCCTTATTCTTCTTTAAAAAATTCTGAATGAATTTGAATTGATGTTCCTTTGAGCTCCATTCATCACATTATCACCATACTTATTCTTCATAACACGGTGAAGCAAAGAATAAGGTTTCTAAAAATAATTCCATGTCACTTTGGATCTTAAAGACCAATTCTATGTAGAGGAGAATGCAAGCCCAATCCTCCCAAACACCTTGGTTTGCAAATATCAATCCAAGCAATATAGTGCATCCCCTTGGTTCCATCACTATTATTCCAAATAAAGCTTCTACACAATTTTTCCAGCTCATGTAATAACCTCTTAGGTACCAAAGACTGAGTAATTAAAAAATTAATCATAGAAAGCAAAGAACTTTTAATGAGAATCAATTTACCTCCCAAAGATAAAGACTTCCTACTCCAAGCATTAAGTCTATCCATGGAATTGCTTAAAATATCTTGGTAATCAGCCATCTTAATTCTATCAAGTGATATTTTCACTCCCAAGTACTTCATTTCCTTCACTATCTTGAAGCCAAGAACCCTGCCAATCCTCTTCTTCATATGATAACTGACCACCTTACCGAACAACAGCTGAGATTTACTAACATTAATGTTTTTGCCCAGTCCACATATAGAACTTCTCCACAATGGTCTTCATAACTCTAGCAAGATCAAAATATGCATGAAAAAAAATGAGAGCGTCATCTGCATAAAGCAAATGCGTGATCTTCGGTCCTCTACTTGAAATTTGAATGCCAAGACTCTTCCCCCTTTGCTCTAGTGAATTTGTAATCAATCGAAAACACATGATGAATAAGTATGGTGAAAGTGGACATCCGTGATAGAATCCACTCTAGGCATTAATCCATTCAGAATTCTTCCCATTGTTAATAACGGAAAATCTCACATCTACAACACATTCCAAGAGAAGATTAGAGAATATAGTAGGAAAACCATACCATCTTAAAATATGTTGAAGAGTTGTCCATCCCATGCTATCATATGCTTGCTCCATATCAAGCTTTATAGCCATCAACCCCTTCTTGTTTTTTGAGAGTTTGAACTTATGGAAAATCTCCTGAGCTAACAAACAATGTTCAGCAATGGATCTTCAATGGATGAAGGAAGCTTGCTCTTCGGAAATCATCTTAGAAATACCCCTCTTCAATCTGTTAACTAACGTAGTAGCCACTATCTTATAATTGGTTTGACATAGGCTAATGGGCCTAAAATTAGAAGGAGTCAAGGGATTCTTAATCTTAGGAATTAAGATAATCAAGTTGTCTTTCCATTCCCTATTCATATGGATAGAATTAAAGAAACTTTTTACAGCATTCCATAGAATTTCCCATTCAATGTTCCAATAACTCTTGTAGAAGGAGGAAGTGATGCCATCCAAACCTGGAGCCTTGTTGTTCCCTTGCCGAAACACCACCGAAATCTGCAGCTCATTCATAGTAAATTCAGCATTAAACATATCCATATCCTCAACAGTTAACTTCTGATTTTCCATAACTAATGGCTAGCCCGTTACCTCACACTCCCTATGCTTCCATTTCTTCTTAAAGAAACTTGTGAAAATCTTCTCAATTTGATCCTCCTCCTCATGCAGCTTGTTTACTTCGTCTTTGATTTGAAAAATACGATTTCCATTCCTTCTAGCCATAGCAAAGCTATGAAAAAGTTTGGAATTTGCATCACCTTCCTCATGCCACCTAGCCTTAGCTCTTTGGTTCCACCAAGTAGAAAGTCTTGTCAAAGTAACATTGAGTTCATGTACTTTGTTTCTAAGTTCAAAAAGGTCTTCAGCAGATCAATTAATATTCAATGCTTCCTTATTTTGCAAATCAAGGATCTCCTTCTTCAGTTTCTCTTTTAACACATTCAGGTCTTTGCATTTGTTTTTGCTCCAAAAAAATAAAGCTTTCAAGGTACGATTAAGCTTCCTTTGTAAAATCGTATATTCATCACCAACATCATTCTTCTTCCAAGAATGATAAACAATGCTCTTAGCCGCAGGATAGGATCTCCACGTATCTTCAAACTTAATGGTCTTCCACTTAAACCGCATCCTTTCATCCATCTTAATCACAATAGGACAATGATCAGACGCCATCCTAACTAGATGTCTGTTCACTATCAAAGGAATCTTCTGCATAGCCACCGAATTCACTATACATATGTCCAATCTTTCCCATATCCGAGAATTGCCCTCTTTGTTGTTACACCACGTGAATCTTGGCCCAACACTACCAATATCATGAAAATCTGAATTCACCATGAAGCTTTTTCATTTCTCTAGGTCCTTTAGAAAATAAGAACCTCTTACCTCCTCTCTTCTCATCCTTATTTAAAATGCAATTAAAGTCCCCCCCCCCTATAATAGACGGAGTAGAGTTCTCCATGCACTTTTCCAACTGATTCCAAAGGCCACTCCTCTCCTTGCGACAATGATTGCCATAAACAGTAGCAATCTTCCAAATTCCCAAGCTAGGAACCGAGAGATTACTAATAATCACCTGTGAAGAAGTTTCACAAACTTCAAATGACACAAACTTTACCTTCCAAAGTATCAAAATACCTCCAGAAGTCCCAACAGCAGGTTGGTGAAAATAATCCCAATCATTCCCCATAAGACAATCAATCTCCCTTTTATCAATGCTAGACAACTTAGTCTCCATAAGCCCAATAAAGAAGACATCTTCATCTCTAACCATTTCCTTAAGATACAAGAAAGCCTCCTTCTTCCTTTCTCCCCTGCAGTTTCAAAATAGAATTGAAGACATAATTTAAAAAGGTATAGAGGATCTCTCCCCACTACTGGAGTTCAACCTTCCATTCCTCTTCTTCTTTTTTTGATAATCACTCTCAACATGTCCAAATGATTTCAATTCCTTGGCTATCTTAACCTTGACATCACCACTATTAGAATTCAGTGCAATATGACTCACCTCTAAATAAATTGTTTCTGGGCCTTTGTCCACCAGTTTAATGTTACTTACAAAGTTCCCCAGAATTTCTCCTCCCTCTTTCTCAACCAAAACAGCAAACCGATTTGATGATTGAACACAAATTTCCACTTCAGTGTCCTTTTCTGAGTTTGGATCCTTCCCTGGAACTTCACCT
This sequence comes from Dendrobium officinale, assembly GCA_019514585.1. Lineage (NCBI taxonomy): Eukaryota > Viridiplantae > Streptophyta > Magnoliopsida > Asparagales > Orchidaceae > Dendrobium > Dendrobium officinale. The sequence continues at coordinate 18,476,733 of CM033688.1, forward strand.
GTTATATCAGCATTAAAATCAGCCTTTGCTCTCAACTGGATTTCCTCTGACTGCATAACCTGCTGGTTATCAGAAACTCTATGCTCTGACTTACTCCCGTTATCCTTTACACCTTTATTATTGTCAATGTCTCTTCTAAACCGTCTGTTTTTGAATTGGACATGAATCTAGGGGCCATACTCAATACTAACCACATAGTTTTTTACTGTCATGTCCAGCCAATTTGCCTTCCCCGTTATCTGTATCCATCTTCTTCAACGTTTGATCCTTCATCACTAGAGTGACATTATCCGGACATATCTTCTTTCATGGCCTAATCTTCCGCATTGATAATACAGAAGATCAATTTTTTCATATTCCACCTGTTGGAAAAACCTCCCAGCTGAACCTTCAACCCACGCACCATTCAAAAGTTTTTCTCCAAATCAATCCTTACACAAACACAAGAAAATTCACGTTTACTCCAACGGAATGTATTACCATCCACATACATTGGTGATCCAAAGCAAGAAGCAATTCTTGCTATGATGTCTTCATCCCAACAATACAACGGTAGGCAAGGCAATCTAATCCACACAGGGGCAGAGATACCTTTAAATGAATTCGGATCAAATGCAGGAGTCCATCTATCCATACCAATGATGAGTACATTCACATACCAAGGCCCTCCGTTAAGAATTTCATCGACCACCTCACCCGAATTGAACGAATATATAATCCAATCCAATCCAATAGAAGTTAAATGAAATTTGCCGTAATTGTTCGACTGTCATCTCAGCTCCGAACTGCGAACTAGAAATGGCACACTATTCCCCAGTACTTTAAGTACAATCAAATTCTTCAATACTTTAGAATTCTCTGCCTCTCTCTCCGCATTCAAGTTGACCACCACACCATCCTCAGAAAATTCCATCTGGTCTATGTCGAACGTAATATTGATAGGCTTCAGTTTCGACCAAGCCTCAGCAACTTCACCAATGCCTTTCAACGAATCATCCTTCTGATTTTCCAAAGAAATAGAGCCATCCTCAATACTCTGCCCTTTTTATACGTCAAGAACCTCAGAAAAATTTCTCACCCGTAAAACCAAATTCTCAGAAGCCGAAGATTCAAGATTCATCAAACTTGAAATGCATTTGCCATTCATCTTCTTCTGCGCATCCAACTCATCTACCACCACGTTTTTCCCCTTGCCATCAATATGTTCTTGACAAATCAAAGGTTTAAAACCTTCTCTAATCACAATTCCAGATGATCGTCTATCATTGGACCGAAGAGGGCCAGATGATCATGGAGCAATCATCAAAACCGGCAGGAAGACGCCGGCGAACCACCGGCGCAAGCACCTTCGATCGCAGAAAACCTGCGAAACCCAAGTTCAAACCAGGCAGCGAACTTTCTCTCTTTAGATTTCAAACCAGACGTTCTCTCTCTAGATTTCCCCAAGATATTATTCATCCGCACTTTCACCACCTAAAGGTAAGAAAGAGATAGAGTTAATATTAAATCATTACTCATTGCATCATTTTTAATGAACTCTCCATCTTCCAACTCAGACTCCACCTGAGCCTTAGATACAGAGTTTAAATTTTTTTCCTCAGCTTCCGTCTCCAATAGCTTATACATATTCTCTTGTGTAGGAATTTTAGAGATAATAGAGGAGGAATTCATACCGTTCTCCAGTGATAATCTCCTTGAAATATCTTCAGAATAATTAGTATTCATCCATTCTATAATCACTTCAGCTTCAGTTCCAACAGTATTAACAAATACCTCATCACAGTTTTTTTCCTCTAGTTTTAATTTTTTCACATCATCATGATCTTCCAGCCTACTCGCAGAGGGTAAAAAATATCCCTTGTTCTTAATTCGATCAGTAACTACTCCAGCATTTTAAACCTTGTTGAATTTTTCTTTTGAAAAATTACCACAACTCTTTTTCTTCTCCTATTATTCACATGAAGCCAAGGGCCATACTTAATTTCTTCCTCTGGATTACTGCTCAAAGGTAATCCTAGATCTTTTTTAACAGATTCAGGTAATGCTGAAGAATCATTACTAACTTCTTTTGATTTGTAATAATTACTCAAGTGACTAATTCTTCCACTATTGAAACATAGATATGAGATTTTTTCATATTCTACTTTTTGAAAAAATCTACCTTCAAGCCCATTCACCCAAACTCCCAATGGTAGTTGTTTGTCTAACTCCAGCCAGACACAGACTTTAGCAAATTCTCTTCTTCCCCATTCATATCACCATCAATCATAAGAGTTGTTCCAATAATTGAAGCAATTTTGGCAACATTAATTTCACCACAACAATAGAGAGGGAGATTTGGCATTCTTACCCAATGAAAGTTTGTTAGGAATGTTAGGCCCTATGAACTAGTCCCGAGGCTAACCAAGAGGTGGGGGGGGGGGGGAATTGGTATTTTAAAAAATTCTTTAAACAAAAGAACGAATATCACAAACCAAAGTCACCACAGAAAAGCAAGTGCAGAAGCAATAAAAAGAACACAAGGGTTTTTAGTGGTTCGATCAACTTGAACTACGTCCACTCCCCGGAGGCGCCCTCCAAGTATTGTACTACCAACGTGACTCTCCTTTTGCCCCCAGAGCAAGGCAGAGAACCCCACTCATTTTGCTTCCTCCTGAAGCAGGCAGAGAACCTCGATTGATTACTGAAGCTTACCTCTCCAAACTCTTCCAAGGACAAGAGACTATAGGGAAGAAGAAGTGGAACAATGCTTGGAGCAACCCTTGTGAACTCCCTCATAAGATCCTCTCTCTCTCTCTCTCTCTCTCTCTCTCTCTCTCTCTCTCTCTCCCTCTCTCTCTCCTTTATATTTTCTCAGGTCAAGACAACAGCCAAGGATGTTCAAAAATATTGAACAAAAGCTCTTAAATAGAAGAGCTTCAAAGGAGCTCAATAAATCTATGTTGTCGACATTATTGTCCAGGACGATAATAATATCGTCATGTACGATCAGTTCAAAACACAGATGATCGGCAAGAATGCCGCTCTAAAAATGAACTGGACGATTGAACATTGGCTTGATCGTCCTGGCCGATCTCACAATCATCCTGGACGATCTATTCAAATCAGAGGAACATCGTCCAGAGCATCGCCCTGAATTTGTGCTGGCCGATATGTATAGTCTAGGAGCAACTAAGGGTTTTTGAATATATCATTCCAGACGACCCTGCGATCGTCCATGACGATGTAATCGTATCAATTCATCCTTAATTGCTTCCTTGATTGTCGGATCAATTTAGGCATAATTGTGCAATATCTTCTAGGCCGATCCAAGATCGTCCTGGCCGATTTCCAAAAATACAGAATATCTAGATTAATTATGGTGGCTATTTCTTTCTATTTTGAGCCTATCGTACTAGCCGATACAAATATCGTCCAGGCCAATTGGCTAATGATGGCTGCCTTAATTAAGAAATCCTGATTAGAGTTTCTGTTTTGAACTCAATCGTCCAGGCCGATATAAATATCGTCCGGGATGATGTGAGTAAAAATAGAAATTCTAAATCTCTCATGTGTGCGTATAGGGTTACTTAGCATCAGACACTTCACAAGATTACAATTGACTCAAGAAAGGGAAAAAGAAAAAATACAGACTGACTCAGACTTAGTCTACCCAATCTTGATCTGGTTCCGTTTGTCGTCTGATCTCTTGGCCCTGAAATGTCAGAAGCAAAAGGCAGTCAAAGTGTTTGCTAACATCAAAATCTCAATCCATGAAACCAAGTTTACAACAATCTCCCCTTTTTGATGATGGCAAACACTTTGATGATTATAGCAGTGTTATTCAAGAATTTCAAAATTTTAGAGTAGAAACAAGTGCAAGTGCAAACTAAAGCAATAAGCATAATCAACAAGTACAAACAAGCTCAAATACAAACATAATCAACAAGTACGAACATATTACTCCCCCTTTTGACATCTCAAAAAGGAGGAGGGAACTCAAAAGCAGCAAAAGCTAAAAAAGTTCAAAAAGAAGAAAAAATAAACATAAGCAACTATAGGAAATAGAATCTAAGACAAGAAAGATGAGGGACCTTGATCATCAAGCGAAGGAGGTGGTGGTGGTGGTGGCTGGTGAAAGAAACTTTTCATGGCAGCAAACTGAGAGCCAAACCAGGCCATGTCCTGATCATGCTGCTGCTGCTGGTGTGCAGCAAGGGTATCGAAACAGGTTATAACCTCATCGTGTTGCTACTACTGGTGAGTTACAAAAGTGTCGAATCAGGTCTCTAACTGATAAAATCTCTCTACTAACTGATCAAACTATGAGTGCTGGCGGAGAGGAGCAGGTTCAGGAATGGGAGCGGGAGCCTCCTCCTCCACCCCCTGAGGTTCCCCATCCCCTGGGTGGAGATGAGTACTGTGAAAGATATTGAAAGAGCTGTTCGAGTAGAATAGAGTTGGGAGGTTGGGAGGAGCAGGATATTGAAGTTGATATTTGGTTTCAAGAATATAAGCTATGAGATATCCTAAAGCAAGGTTGGGTCTCCTCTTATGACCTGGATCGCTGATTATTATCAAATGATCAATGTAACAAAAAATAAGGTTAGTGGCATTAAATTCTTTATGTGCCATAATGTAAAAGGTAGTCAGAGAAAGCAGAGGGGTGATGTGGACTTGGTCCCCAACTTTTGGAATAATGGAAGTCCAAAGGACATGCTGGATTGTCCTAGCATCTTTGACTAAAAAGCTAGTTTCTCCAATATGAAAGGGTGCATTGGTCTGGCAAAGGAAATGATTTGTAGTGGACCAGTTAAAATTAGGATCTGAGATAATGATATGCAGCTTATCCCCAGTGGTGGATAGCTGCAATAGTTCAGCACAGTCCTGATATGTGATCTCGATCGGATGTCGATTCACATAGGAGGTCAGGGCTATGTAAGCAAAGTTTATGAAAAGATTTACAAAGAATTCACGAAGAAGATTAGAATTAAAGGGGATAGAAAGAGTAAGATTGAAGCACAGAGAGGTATGGGAAAAAAGGAATAATACCTGATATGAGAGCTGGTCAGGGTTGATGATTTTGGAGAGAGTAATCCCACACTCTTTACACCGATGGTAAGCAGCTTCATCTTCTGCCTCCCTGAAACGAGGATCAATCCTAGCCCTTGAAGAGCTCCTAGAAGTTTATCGGGCTCGCTTCCCACCAGCCATAGCAAGAAAGCAGTGAGCAAATAAGAGATGAGAAGAAGCTTGAGGTAAAAAAAATGGATGGAAGGCCTGAATTTAAAGAAGCGACCACATCGTTCAGGACGATTGTAGAATCGTCCAGGACGATATGTTTCAATTATTGCGTACATGCCGATTGGTCAAAAAGGTGGTCGATCATCCAGGTCGATCAGATATCGGCAAGTATGTTTTGACACAAGCGATCATCTCGAGGAGTCAAGCTGGACGATAGTTAAAAAAGCAGATCATCCGGGCCGATTAGGTGTATCGTCTAGGACGATGCACAATAATTGATCGTACCGGCCAAATTTAAAATGTTTTAAATCTGTGCCACGTGTATCATCCAGGATGAACAGTGGATCGTCCAGGACGATTGTCCAATAATGGATCGTCCGAGGCTGGTTTTAAGGATTTTAAACGTATTGATGGTAAGCAGCTTTAAACCGATGGTAAGCAGATTCATCTTCTGCCTCCTGAAATGAGGATCAATCCTAGCCCTTGAAGAGCTCCCAGAAGTTTGTCGGACTCACTTCCCACTAGCCATAGCAAGAAAGCAGAGAGCAAATAAGAGAGGAGAAGAAGCTTGATGTAAAAAAAAATGGTTGGAAGGCCTGAATTTAAAGAAGAGACCACATCGTCCAGGATGATTGTAGAATCGTACAGGACGATATGGTTCAATTATTGCATACAGGCCGATTGGTCAAAAAGGTGGTCTGATCATCTAGGCCTATCAAATATCGATAAGGACGATTGGACACAGGAGGTCATCCCGAGGAGTCAAGCCGGACGACAGTTGAAAAAGCAGATCATCCGGGCCGATTAGGTGTATCGTCTAGGACGATGCACAATAATTGATCGTACCGACCGAATTTAAAAACGTTTTTAAATATGTGCCACGTGTATCATCCAGGATGAACAATGGATCGGCCAGGACGATTGTCCAATAATTGATCGTCCGAGGCTAGTTTTAAGGATTTTAAACGTACTGACACGTGGATCGTCCAGGATGATCTAGTGTATCATCCAGGATGATTATCATAAACACATCGACCAGGACAAAAGTTGTATCGGCCAAGACGATCAAGATGATTGTAATAGAGTTCGATCAGATCATCCAGGACGATAAGGTATCGTCCGGGACGATGATATATAGCAAGCTTAGAAAAGTTCAGCATATGGAATTTTGAAGAGAAATTATCATATTGTCCAGGACGATAGAGATATCGGCCACGACGATGTGACAAGAAATTGGAAACCAAGGAAAGATGGAGATGATCAAAGAAGGCCCCAAAAACAAATAAAATAAAAAGTTAAAAACCACAAAAAAAAAAACTAAAATCCAACAAAGGAAAGAAAAACAAAATTTTTTTTTTTAATATATATATATATATATATATATATATATATATATATATAGTAAAGCATCCATATGACAAATTTCCCAAAACATTAAATTTTAGATATTTAAAAGATCAATGAGTTAACAATGTCACAATCTGAAAACGATAGAATATCCGATCCGTTTAATCCCTAGCTCATACTTCTTTCAGGATTAAAAATTATCTTTTGAAAACAAAAGGCCTAACTCATATCAAACTAATTGGATAAAAAGAATATCCGTTCAAAACTTGGCTACGAAAAATATCTTATAAAATAATATACCAAAGTAATTTTATCTCAATCATGAAATTTGAAATCAAGCTTTTGAAAGTATCAAATAACCCATGAGTTATTCTAAGTTTTAAAAGTTTTGAAAAGAGAGAATAGCTTGCATTTAGTGGGCTCATTTTATGCCTCTTATCACTTTGATTGGCTCTTTGAGCATCTTTTAATTTTTTGATACACTTTTGTGTGTGTGTGTGTATATGTATATATATATATATATATATATATATATATATATATATATATATATATATATATATATATATATTAATTTGGCATCTTTACCACTTCCCACTTTTTTAATTTGCAAGCTAAATTCTATTTTACAATCTCTTAAAAATGATTCTTAGTTGTGAGTATATCTTCTATATATTAGAGAATAGAAGTTATCTCTCTAACATGAAAGTGCTTAGATGACACTAGAAAGTGCTCTGAGACCACTTGAAAGTTTGTTAGGGATGTTACGCCCTTATGAACTGGCCCAAGGCTAACAAAGAAAGAGGTGAATTGGATAACTTTAAAACCGAAGTTAAAACTCAAACCAAAATCACCACAAAAATCAAAGTGCAAAAATTAAATAATGCGGAAGCAATAATAAGAAAAGAACACACCGAATTTATAGTGATTCGGTCAAATCTTGACCTACGTCCACTCGTTGGAGGCACCCTCCAAGTATTGCACTACAAACGTGTCTCTCCTTTAGCCCCTACAGCTAGGCGGAGAAGCCCTTACAAAATCACTTCCACCTTCCCCGGTGCGGCGGAGTCGCTGGGTACTTTGACACCAAAGAGATCTTCTTCTTTGGTGAACTTACCTCGAGACAAGCCTTGAATCCGATGGTACTAAGGTGCGAGTTTGCCGGAGCAACCGTGTGGATCCCCCACCACACTCCCTTGAGTTCCCCCCCTCACAGGATCTTCTCTCTCTCAAACTCCACCCTTTCCTCTCTCCCTTTCAAGCTCTCTCTTCAAGTTTCGCCCACAAGAACGAAGCTACAATGGCTGGCAAAGACACTTACAAAGTGCCTTGCCATACTTAAAAAGAAGCTCACAAAATGAGCTCATTAATGCAAGTTGCCGCCATTATTGTCCAGGATGATATACAAATCATCCTGGCCGATTAGTTCAAATATGAGGAAAATCGTCCTTAATATTGTCCTGAAATGAAGCTGGACGATGTCTAATCGTCCCGGATGATCTTGCGATCGGCCTGGACGAAATCCCCATTAATTGCTTTCCAAAACTACCCAAGAAATTTTGAAAATATTGACCTGGAATGGCCAGGACGATATTTTATAGTCCAGGCCGATATACCAGGACGATATCCAAAAATAAGATTTTCCTAAGTAGATATGGCGGCAGATTCTTGCTGAATTGAGCCGATCGTCTTGGCTGATACAAAATCGTCCAGGATGATGTGTTTTGCATAAAGATGGCTGCTTTAATGAGGATGCCCTAATTAGGGTTTCTACTTTTTTTCGATCGTCCCGGATGATGTTACCAAAAATAGAAATCTTTTAGGGCACAACAGAAAATCTTCCAAGTTACAAATCATTAGTTGCCACATCAAATACAACCGACTCAAGAAAGGAAAAAGATTACAAACTGACACGGACCTAGTCTACCCAATCTTGAGCTGGTTCCAAATTGATTGCAATCTGATCATGTGGATCTGAAACGTTAGCACATAAGGCAATCGTAGAGAAATAAGGAATGTTTGCTATCATCAAAATCATAAATCATAGATCCATAAAAATCTCCCCCTTTTTGATGATGGCAAAACATTTCAATTTGAATTTTCAAAAAAGGCAATTTCTCCTAATCTCCCCCTCACTAGAATAAACCCTTTTTAAAAAAATAGGGGAGATAAAAATATTTTTGTTGTTTTTAATTTTTTTGAAAATAAGATACAAAACACGATAACAGTACAAAAATTTAACAATGCGTTCTCCCCCGTTGACATTATCAAAAAGAGAGGAGGCACAAACAAAAAACAAAACGAACAAGAGATAAAATTGTTCCCTGATCTTTTGAAAAAAACAAATATTCTTAAAATGAGAAAGTTACCTCTTGGTTTTAATCAAAAACTTAGTAGAATTTGATTGACAACGCATAGCCCAAAAAATGTTAGAAATTCATAATTTGATAATCCAAACTCGTTCTTTTAAAGGCTCAAAAACTTTTTAATCCAATATCCAAATCAAGGAATAAACGGGAAAAAGAAACATTAATTTTTTAAAACTCTTTCTATAAAACATATCTAATAGAAGATCAATGCACGAATTTCTGAATCAGGAACTAAAATTTTCAAGCACAAGTTTCGAACATATCAAGGATTTTCTTAAGTTTTTAGTAGTATAAGAAAAAAATAAGCATTATTTTTTTTGTGGGCTCATTTTATGCCCTTTATCACTTGAATGGCACTTCGAGCATCTTTTGATTTTTAATACACTTTTGTTTTTTTTTTTTAATTTGGCGTCATTGCGCATCTTTTGGTTTGGCATCATTGGTCACTTTTTTTTTATTTTAAAAAAATATGCTTTCTTTCTTATATTTTTAAAACTAAAGTAAACCCAAATTATTGACAACACGAATAACTTGATTAAGAAAAATTTTTGGTGGATTCAACAATCTTGCAAAAGATTCCTATGCGATAGAAAAAATGTAGGGAGATAAAAAAATAGTTTCAAAATAAAATTTAAAATATGATGAAGATTTTGAATCAAAAGTAAAATAACCTCTTTAAGAAGAGAGAAAGAGAAACAAAAACACGAGTTTCCTTCCTTTGACTGTGTTAGAGAAGTCAAACACAACTTACCAAAGATTTTTAAAAAATAGGAAGTAGATTTTTCATTTTTAGAAAAGTGGATGTATGTGTTAATCAGAGAAAAACTTTCACGAAAACAAGAATTTCAAAGAAAAAAGAAAAAACAAAAAATAAAAATAAAAAACATAAAAACAAAAAACACAACACAAAAACACAAAAGGCTTTTAACCATTATCTTTCTCCTGGTCCGATGCTTCATAAACCAGATCTGCCCATGAGATTTTTTGCCTTTCATTATTTCTCCAGTTTAAATTTTGCTTCGCCTTACCCTTTTCTTTCGTAGGAAGAATTCTTAAATTAGGACACTGATTTTTCATATGTCTAGGCTTCCTGCATCGAAAGAAAATAACGTCAGAAGAAATATGGACATCCTTACCACTTTTTCTTTTTCCACTTTTGCTTATGCTTATGTGAGCTTTTTGATTTGCTTGACACGTCATTGCCTTTGTCACCAACTAGGCTATCTCTTTCTGTATCTCCAGCTTTTAGAATAATAGTTTCACATGTATTCAAAAGTCTTTGACCCAAATTTTGCTCGTAGGCAATGAGTGAGCCAATCAAATTATCAATTGAATAATCATTCAAATCTTTTGATTCACAAATAGCAACAACTTTGACATCAAATTTTTTAAGTAAACAACGAAGAATTTTATTGACTTTTTCAAAATTTAAAAACTCTTTTCCTAAGGCATGCAGTGATGTTACAATTTAAATGAACCTAGTGTACATGTCTAAGATCGTCTCATAAGGTTTCATGGAAAATAATTCAAAATCATGCATTAACAAATTCAATTTGGATTGCTTGATTTCACTAGTGCCTTCGTATATGGTGTGCAATTTATCCCAAACTTCCTTACCGGTAGTGCACGTGGATACTAACTTAAAATCATCAGAATTTAAAGCACAAAAAAAGTAATTTAAAGACTTTGCATTTAATTGAGCATTAAGTTGTTCTTCCCTGTTCCATTGACTAAAAGGAATATCAGTTTTAACTCCATTAACAATTCGTGATGGTGATGAATAACCATTTAAAGTCATATGCCACATGCGAAAATCAATCGATTGCAAGAAAATAGACATGCGAGTTTTCCAAAAATCAAATGACATATTTTTAAATAAAGGAGGTCTGGTGATTGAATAAACTTCCACAATAGTACGATTAGCTATGGATCAAAATTCAAAAGCTTTTAAAAACTTATTTTATGAAAACTTGCTCTGATACCACTTGAAAGTGCTCAGGTGACACTAGAAAGTGCTCTGATACCACTTGAAATTGCTTAGATGACACTAGAAAGTGCTCTAAGACCACTTGAAAGTTCGTTAGGGATGTTAAGCCCTTATGAACTGGCCCAAGGATAACAAAGTGAGAGGTGAATTGGATAACTTTAAAACCGAAGTTAAAACTCAAACCAAAATCACCACAGAAATCAAAGTGCGGAAATTAAATAATACGAAAGGAATAATAAGAAAAGAACACACCGGATTTATAGTGGTTCGGTCAAATCTTGACCTATGTCCACTCCTTGGAGGCACCCTCCAAGTATTGCACTACAAAAGTGTCTCTTCCTTAGCCCCCACAGCTAGGCAGACAAGCCCTTACAAAATCACTTCCACCTTCCCCGGTGCGGCGGAGTCGCCGGGTCCTTTGACACCAAAGAGATCTTCTTCTTTGGTGAACTTACCTCGAGAAGAGCCTTGAATCCAATGGTACTAAGGCACGAGTTCGCCGGAGCAACCGTGTGGATCCCCCACCACACTCCCTTGAGTTCCCCCCCTCACAAGATCTTCTCTCTCTCAAACTCCACCCTTTCCTCTCTCCCTTTCAAGCTCTCTCTTCAAGTTTTCCCCACAAGAATGAAGTTACAATGGCTGCAAAGACACTTACAAAGTGCCTTGCCATAGCTTAAAAAGAAGCTCTCAAAACGAGCTCATTAATGCAAGTTGCCGCCATTATCGTCCAGGATGATATACAAATCGCCCTGGCCGATTAGTTCAAATATGAGGAAAATTATCCTGAATATCACCCTGAAATGAAGCTGGATGATGTCTAATCATCCCGGACGATCTTGCGATCGGCTTGGACGAAATCCCCATTAATTGCTTTCCAAAACTGCCTGAGAAATTTTGGAAAAATTGACCTGGATCTTCCAGGACGATATTTTATAGTCCAGGCCGATATACCAGGAGGATATCAAAAAATAAGATTTTCCTAAGTAGATATGGTGGCAGATTCTTGCTGAATTGAGCCTATCATCCTGGCCGATACAAAATCGTCCAGGATGATGTGTTTTGCATAAAGATGGTTGCTTTAATGAGGATGCCCTAATTAGGGTTTCTACTTTTTTCAGATCGTCCAGGACGATATAAATATCGTCTCGGACGATGTTACCAAAAATAGAAATCTTTTAGGGCACAACAAAAAATCTTCCAAGTTACAAATCATCAGATGCCACTTCAAATACAACCGACTCAAGAAAGGAAAAAGATTACAAACTAACACAGACCTAGTCTACCCAGTCTTGAGCTGGTTCCAAACTGATTGCAGTCTGATCATGTGGACCTAAAATGTTAGCACATAAGATAATGGTAGAGAAATAAGGAATGTTTGCTATTATCAAAATCATAAACCATAGATCCGCAACATAACATAGGGAAGAACTAGTCACAAAACATAATCAAGATCATATGATATGTGCAACGACAATATTTCAATTAACTTAAAAGATGAAAAAAAAACTTTGAACATTATATATATATATGACAGATTATTGTAGCAACATAAAAGATTTTAATTTCAAAAAACCATTTATTAAAATGAGATAGACCTTTGTTTAGAAAAAAAAAATTATACCACTAAAAGAGGTTAGAAGAAGGGAAACCATCAACGGTGTTTCTCCCTTTAATCGATTTAGATATGCTAAACATTGCCTTTAAATCTCCAAAATCTAAAAGCTTGAAAAATGTATCATATAAAAAACCAAAATTAAAATAAAATAAGATCAAATAACTAAAACAACAAAAAGCAATCATGAAAAAACAAAAAAAAAACTACATTAATCAACAAATGCATTTCAAGAATTTATGATGCAGCAAGTTTAAGCAATTATGAGCTGTGAGCCTCCATTTTGTCCAAGTATCTTATGCTCTCACGAGGTCTTTAGTGAGAGCAATCCTGCAAGAATCAACAACTGTCAGATTTAGGAACCCAACTAGGTTTGTATCCCTTCGTATGAATAGTAGAAAGTGATGCTTGTGTGCTATGCTGTGAATCATTGAATTTTGGTCTCCACACCAATGTGTACTATGGTGAACAGTGCAAGTGTGTGAGATGTGTCCTAGCATGCCACATGATTAGCATTTAACACCGGAAAAAGGATTTCTTAAATGGTTTGAATTGTAATGCCTCTTCCTAGGTCTTGGCTTTAGATCAAAAGTGGATGTCATCCAATTTCTCTTAATTGAGTCCAATTCATTTTTAAGCCTCAAGTAAATATTTTCAAAAGTATTATTATCAATCCTCAAGTTGCGCTCTATCTCTTTAGATTTCTTCAAATCAGATTTGAGAGAGGTGTGTGAAACTTTTAATGCATCATGCTCATCAATTAATTCCGAATGCTTTTTGTTTAAATCATCAAATTCATCAAGTAGAGCCACGTGATTTGAATCAATCGTAGAATGATATTTGAGAATAGTTTCATACTCCTTTTGTATATTCAAAATCTCCAACTTCAAACTAACATGTGTTTTCTTAAGTTTTTTATATGATGCATGAATTTTCTCACAAATTTCAAAAAATTGATCATAAGTTGGTCTACATACCTCTTCTTCATCACTTTAACCAAGATGATCTTCCGCCATTAAGTACAAGTTCATTGTTTCATCTTCAGGTTCAATCTCTGATGAATCAGATGCAAAATCTGCCCAAAATGCCTTTTGAAGTCTCTTTTTCTCCTTCCTAAGCTTGGGTTTTTCATCACCCTTTTCTTTGCTTGAGTGATCTTGAAGTATAGGACAATCTGCTCTGACATGTCCAGGCTTCCTGCATTCAAAACAAACAACATCATAAGATCCTTTAGAATATTTCTTATCCTTAACTTTTCTCTAATTTTGATGATGCTTTTGCTTCTTCCTTAGAAAGCTTTTGAATTGCCTTGTGATTAAGGCAATGTCATCGCTCTTAGACCCAGAAGAATCAAAGTTCCTGTTATTGGCCTTTAATACCTCAGTTTTCTCCTTCTTTTTTTCACATGCATCAAGATTTCTTTGATTCATCCCTTGCTCGTAAGAAATGAGTGATCCAAATAAGCTATCAATCGAATATGTGTTCAAATCGTTAGACTTAATGATTGCAGTGATTTTAGCATCAAAAGATGAAGGCAAGCATCTCAAAATCTTATTTACTTTTTCATAATTTGAAAGTTCTCTTCCTAAGGCATGCAAAGAAGTTACAATTTGAGTGAACCTTTTAAACATATCAGAAATTATTTCAGAAGGTTTCATACGAAAAATTTTGTAGTCATGCAAGAGAATATTCAAACGATATTATTTTACTTCATTGATTCCATCATAAGTAATACACAACCTATCCCAAATCTCTTTTCCAGTTGAGCAACTAGAAACATGCATGTAATCCTCAGACTTTAAAGCACAAAAAAATAGTTCAAACACTTCGCATTCAATTGAGCTAAATCTCTTTCATCAAAAGTCTATTTAGTAAAAGCAACTTCAGTTTTAATTCCGTTAATTTCACGAGAAGGTGGAGAATATCCTTCTTTAAAAAGTATCCACATGCGATAGTTCAGTTGATTACAGAAAAGTAGACATGCGAGTTTTTCAAAAATCAAAAGGAAGGTTGTCAAACAAAGGAGGTCGAGTAATAGAATATCCTTGAATTGTATTACGATTACCAAAGTTAGCCATGGATCAAAATTCAAAAAGTTTTCAAACTCAGTTTTTATGAATCCCGCTCTGATACCACTTGAAAGTTTATTAGGGATGTTTGGCCCTATGAACTAGTCCCAAGGCTAACCAAGAGGGGGGGGGGGGGGGGGGGTGAATTAATATTTTAAAAAATTCTTTAAACAAAAGAACGAATATCACAAACTAAAGTCACCACAGAAAAGCAACAACAACAACAACAACAACAACAACAACATCAAGCCTTTATCCCACTACGTGGGGTCGGCTACATGAATCCTTTTTCTCCATTGTGTCCTATTAAAAGCCAAATTCTTGTTTAAATCTAATAAAGAAAGGTCATTCCTAATATTTTCTAACCAAGTCTTTTTAGGTCTACCCCTACCTTTCTTAACACAAGTCAAATCTAATACCTCTACTCTCTTAACTGGGTCGTCGGAAGGCCGCCTTTTTATGTGACCAAACCATCTAAGGCGACTCTCTCTAATCTTATCTTCTACTGGAGCTACTCCAACCTTTTCACGTATATGCTCATTTCATTTCGTATCCTATCTCTAAGGGTAAAGCCACTCATCCATCTAAGCATCCTCATCTCTTTCCACACTTAACTTAGTATTATGCTTCTCTTTTAATGGCCAACATTCGGCACCATAAAGCATTGCAGGCCTCACTACCATCTTATAGAATTTTCCCTTAAGTTTGAGGGGTACATTTCTATCACATAACAAGCCCGATGCATTCCGCCACTTCAACCATCCAACTTGAATTCTGCTGATAATATCCCCATCTATTTTCACCATCACTCTGAACAATAGATCCAAGATACCTAAAACGTGTACTCTTATTAATGACTTGATCGCCCAAAGTCACAATCCCCTCACTAGGACTATTACTGTTAAAATTACACTCCATATATTCCGTTTTAGATCTACTCAAGCGAAAACCTTTAGACTCTAAGGTTGACCTCCATAATTCAAGTTTACCTTCAACTCCCTCTCTAGTCTTATCAACAAGGAGAATATCATCAGCAAAAAGCATACACCAAGGTACATCATCTTGCAAATGTCTAGTGAGAACATCCATGACTAAAGCAAATAGATATGGGCTTAAGGCTGATCCTTGATGTAACCCAACCGAAATAGGGAAATACTTGGTCAAACCACCTTGTGTTTGAACACAAGTAATAGCTCCTGCATACATATCTTTAATGATTTGAATATAAGAATTATTGACTCCTTTCTTATCAAGAACTCTCCATAGCACTTCTCTTGGCAAGTGCGAAAAATTAAAATGCGGAAGAAATAAAAAGAACACAAGGGTTTATAGTGGTTCGGTCAACTTGACCTACGTCCACTCCCCGGAGGCGCCCTCCGAGTATTGCACTACCAACATGACTCTCCTTTAGCCCCCACAGCTAGGCAGAGAAGCCCTTACAAAAACACCTCCTTTTTGCCTATCTCGGCAAGGTAGAGAATCCCACTCCTTTTGCTTCCTCTTGAAGCAGGCAGAGAATCTCTATCGATTGCTGAAGCTTACCTATCCCAACCCTTCTAAGGATAAGAGACTCAAGGGAAGAAGAAGTGAAACAATGCTTGGCTTGACAACCTTCTTATGAACTCCCTCACAAGTGAAAGTTCTCAAATGACACTAGAAAGTGCTCTGATACCACTTGAAAGTTTAGTTAGGGATGTTAAGCCCTTTGAACTAGTCCCAAAGCAAATTAAGAAGAGAGAGGTGAAATGGTAAAGAAGAAACTTTAATCAAAACACAAAACCAAAACCAATATCACCACAATAAAATAAGTCAGAAGAAAATAATGCGGAAGCAATAATAAGAAAAGAACATACTGAATTTATAGTGGTTCGATCAAACCTTGACTTACGTCCATTCCTTGGAGGCACCCTCCAAGTATTGCACTAAACTAAGTGTCTCTCCTTTAGCCCCAACAGCTAGGCGGAGAAGCCCTTATAAAATCACTTCCACCTTCCATGGTGTGACAGAGTCACTGAGTCCTTTGACACCAAAGAGATTTTCTTCTTTGGTGGACTTCCCTCGAAACAAGCCTTGAATCCAACGATATTCAGGTGCGAGCTTGCCGGAGCAACTGTGTGGAACCCCCTCACAGAATCTTCTCCCTCTCTCAAATTCATCCCTTTCCTCACTCCCTTTCAAGCTCTCTCTTCAAGTTTCCCCTAAAAGAACGAAGCTACAATGGCTGCCAAAGACACTTACCAAGTGTCATGTGATAGCTTAAATACAAGATATCAAAATGAGCTCATTAATGCAAGTTGCTGACATTATCGTCTAGGATGATACTAATATCATCCTAGCCGATTAGTACAAATTAAGCTCAATAGCCCAAGACAATTTGGGACGATCAGAAGAAAATTGGTTACATCCTCCTGGACGATCTCACGATTGTTCCAGATGATTAGTTTAAAATCAATTTCAATCATCCTGATCATCATCCAGAATAGATGCTGGACGATGTTAATCATCCCGGCCATCGTCCCGACCGATCTTACAATTTTCCCAAATGATGTGATCGTATCAATCAGCCATTAATGCTTTCCAAATATTCCAGATCAATTTAGGCATAATTATGTTAGATCATCCTGGACAATGTGTATATCGTCCTGACCGATTGCCTAAAAAAAAAAATACCTAATCTGATCATGGCGGCTGATTCTTTTTGAATTGAGCCTATCGTCCTGGTTGATATAAGTATCGTCCAGGCCAATCAGCTTATGACGGCTGCCTTAATGAGGATGCCCTAATTAGGGTTCTATTTTTGAACAGATCGTCTCAGACGATGTTACCAAAAACAGAAATCTTTATGAAGCAATAGAAAATCTTCCAAGTTACAAAACTTCAGGAGCCACACCAAATACAATAGACTCAAGAATGGAAAAATAATTATAAACTAACTCAGACATAGTCTACCCAATCTTGAGCTGATTTCAAATTGTAGTCCAATCGTGTGAACCTGAAATGTCAGTACATAAGGCAGTCGTAGAGAAATAAAAATGTTTGCTATCATCAAAATCATAAACCATTGATCCGCAACAATCTCCTCCTTTTTTATGATGGCAAACAATTCAATTTGAATTTTCAAAAAAAGCAATTTCTCCTAATCTCCCCCTCACTAGAATAAACCCTTTTAAAAATAAGAGAGATAAAAATATTTTTGTTGTTTTTTTTTAAAAAATTTGAAAGAAAAAAAAAAGGATACAAATTCAACATTACATTCTCCCCTTTGACATTATCAAAAAGAGAGGAGGTACAAAAAAAATGAAGACAAAAGAAAAAAAAAATATTCCTTGGTCTAGTGAAAAAGCAAATATTCTTAAAATGAGAAAGTTACCTCTTAGTTTTAATCAAAAAACTTAGTAGAATTAGATTGACAACGCATATCCCAGAAAAGGTTAGAAATTCAGAATTTGATAATCCAAACTCAAGATCTTTTAAAAAGGCTAAAAAACTTTTTAATTTAATATCAAAATCAAGAAATAAATTAGAGAAAGAAACAATCATTTTTGAAAAACTCCTTCCATAAAATATATCTAATAGAAGATCAATGCACGAATTATTGAATCAAGAATCAAGATTTTCAAACTCAAGTATCGAAAGTATCAATGGTTTTCTTAAGCTTTTAAGAAATATAAGAATGGTAAGCATTAAATTTGTGGGCTCATTTTTTTATGCCTCTTGACAATTGGTTGGCGCACTGCGCATCTTTTGATACACTTTGTGTATTCTATTTTTTTTTAATTTGGCGTCTTTGCTCATCTTTTATTTTTTGCATCATTGGCCAATTTTTTTTTTTAAATATGCTACCTTTTTGAAATTTTAAAAACAAAAGTAAACCTATTCTATTGACACAACGAACTACTTGATTAGGAAAATTATGAGGTAGATTCAATAATCTTGCAAAAGATTCCTATGTGATAGATAAAATGTAGGGAGATGAAAATAATTCAGTTTCAAAATCTAATTTAAAATATGATGAAGATTTTAAATCAAAAGTAGAATAACCTCTTTAAGGAAATAGAGATTGAGAGTCAAAATCATGAGTTTCTTTCCTCTGACTGTTTTAGAGAAGTCAATCACAACTTACCAAAGATTTCAAAAAACAATAAAAAGTAGATTTTTTATTTTAGAAAAGTGAATGTGTGTGTTGATCAGAGACAAAATTCCACCAAACAAGTAAAAAAAATTCAAAGAATAAATAAAAACAAAAACATAAAATAAAATCTAAAAATAAAAAATAAAAGAAATACTTAAAATAACAAAAAATAAAACACAACACAAAAACACAAATACGGCTTTTAACCATTATCTTTCTCTTGATCCGATGCTTTAGAAACCAGATCTGCCCATGAGATTTTTTGTTTTTTATTATTTCCCAGTTTAAATTTTGCTTCGCCTTATCCTTTTCTTTCGTAGGAAGAATTCTTAAATTAGGGCACTAATTTTTCATATGTCCAGGCTTCCTCCATCGAAAGCAAATAACCTCAAAAGAAATATGAACATCCTTACCATTTTTACCTTTTTTCTACTTTTTCTTATGCTTTGGAGAGCTTTGTGATTTGTTTGACAAGTCATTGCATTCATCACCAACTAAGCAATCTCTTTCTGTATTTTCAGCTTTTAGCACTATCGCTTCACCTACATCCAAAAGTCTTTGACCCAAACTTTGGTTGTAGGCAATGAGTGAGCCAATCAAATTATCAATAGAATATTCATTCAAATCTTTTGATTCACAAATAGCAACAATTTTAGTATCAAATTTATCGAATAGACAACGAAGAATTTTGTTAACTTTATCAAATTTTGAAAAATCTTTTCCTAAGGCATGCAATGATGTTACAATTTGAATGAACCTAGTATACATGTCTAAGATCGTCTCATAAGGTTCCATGGAAAATAGTTCAAAATCATGCATTAACATATTCAACTTGAATTACTTGATTTCACTAGTACCTTCATATATGGTGTGTAGTTTATCCCAAACATCCTTACCAATAGTGCACGTGGATACTAACATAAAATCTTTATAATTTAAAGCACAGAAAAAATAGTTTAAAGATTTTGCATTCAATTGAGCATCGATTCGTTCATCTCTATTCCATTGACTAAAAGGAATATCAGTTTTAATTCCATCTATAGTACGTGAAGGTAATGAATAACCAAATAAAATCATATGCCACATACGAAAATCAATTGATTGTAAAAAAGTAGACATGCGAGTTTTCTAAAAATTAAATGAGATATTTTCAAATAAAGGAGGTCTGGTGATTGAATAACCTTTCGTAATAGTAAGATTTGAAAAATTAGCCATGAATCAAAATTCAAAAGTTTTTAAAAACTAGATTTTATAAATACTGCTCTGATACAAATTGAAAGTGCTTAGATGACACTAGAAAGTGCTCTGATACCACTTAAAAGTTTGTTAGAGATGTTAATCCCTTTGAACTAGTTCTAAAGCTAATTAAGAAGAGAGAGGTGAATTGGTAAAGAAGAAACTTTAATCAAACCACAAAACCAAAACCAATATCACCACAATAAAATAAGTGCGGAAGAAAATAATGTGGAACAATAATAAGAAAAGAACACACCTGATTTGTAGTGGTTCGGTCAAACCTTGACTTAGGTCCACTCCTTGGAGGCACCCTCCAAGTATTGCAATAAACTAAGTGTCTCTTCTTTAGGCCCCAAAGCTAGGCAGAGAAGCCCTTACAAAATCACTTCCACCTTCCCCGGTGCGGCGGAGTCGCCGGATCCTTTGACACCAAAAAGATCTTCTTCTTTGGTGAACTTCCCTTGAGACAAGCCATGAATCCGACGGTATTCAGGTGCGAGCTTGCCGGAGCAACCGTGTGGAACCTCCTCCACACTCCCTTGAGTCCCCCCTCATAGGATCTTCTTCCTCTCTTAAACTCCACCCTTTCCTCACTCCCTTTCAAGCTCTCTCTTCAAGTTTCCCCCAAAAGAATGAAGCTATAATGGCTGCCAAAGACACTTACCAAGTGTCATGTCATAGCTTAAATAGAAGATCTCAAAATGAGCTCATTAATGCAAGTTGCTGACATTATCGTCTAGGACGATACTAATATCATCCTGGCCGAGTAGTACAAATTAAGCTCAATAGCCCGAGACAATTTTGGACGATCAGAAGAAAATTGGTTACATCGTCCTGGCTGATCGTGTTATTTTAAATCAATTTCAATCATCTTGATCATCACCTAGAATAGATGCTGGCCGATGTTAATCGTCCAAGCCATCCTCCCGGCCGATCCTACGATCGTCTCAGACGATGTGATCGTATCAATCAGCCATTAATACTTTCCAAATATACCAGATCAATTTAGGCATAATTGTGTTAGATCATCCTGGATGATGTGTATATCGTCCTGGCCAATTGCCTAAAATAAAGAATACCTAATCTGATCATGGTTGTTGATTCTTTCTGAATTGAGCCTATCGTCCAGGACGATTAGCTTATGACGGATGCCTTAATGAGGATGCCCTAATTAGGGTTTCTATTTTTGAACAGATCATCCAGGACGATAGAAATATCATCTCGGATGATGTTACCAAAAATAGAAATCTTTAGGGAGCAATAGAAAATCTTCCAAGTTACAAAACATCAGGAGCCACACCAAATACAATAGACTCAAGAAAGAAAAAAATGTACAAACTTACTCAGACCTAGTCTACCCAATCTTGAACTGATTCCAAATTGCATTCCGATCGTGTGAACTTGAAATGTCAGTACATAAGGCAGTCGTAGAGAAATAAGAATATTTCCTATCATCAAAATCATAAACCATTGATCCGCAACAACAAGCTCCCCCACACAAGATCCTCTATATCTCTCTCCCTCTCTCTCTCTCTCTCTCTCTCTCTCTCTCTCTCTCTCTCTCCTTTAGGTTTTCTCAGGTCAATACAGTAGCCAAAGTTGTTCAAAAATATTAAACAAAAGCTCTTAAATAGAAGAGCTTCAAAGGAGCTTAATAAATGCAAGTTGCCGAATTTATCGTCCAGGACGATAATAATATCATTCTGTACGATCAATTCAAAACACAGATGATCGGCCAGAACACTGCTTTGAAAATGAACTGGATGATTGAAAATTGTCTTGATCGTCCCGACCGATCTCACGATCATCCCGAACGATCAGTTCAAATCAGAGGAATATCGTCCAGAGCATCGCCCTGAATTTGTGCTAGCTGATATGTATCGTCCAGAAGCAACTAAGGGTTTTTGAATATATCATCCTGGATGATCCTATGATCATCCAGGATGATGTGATTGTATCAATTCATCCTTAATTTCTTCCTTGATTATCAGATCAATGGATCAATTTAGGCATAATTGTGTAATATTCTCCAGACCGATCCAAGATCGTCCTGGCTAATTTTCAAAAATACATAATACCTAAATTGAGTATGGCAGCTATTTCTTTCTATTTTGAGCTTATCGTCATGGCCGATACAAGTATTGTCCGGGCCGATCGGCTAATGACGGCTGCCTTAATTAAGAAATCCTGATTAGAGTTTCTATTTTGAACTCGATCATCCAGGCAGATATAAATATCATCCGGGATGATGTGAGTAAAAATAGAAATTATAAATCTCTCAAGTGTGTGTGTGTGTAGGGTTACTTAGCATCAGACACTTCACAACATTACAGTTGACTCAAGAAAGGGGAAAAAAAAAAAAATACAGACTGGCTCAGACCTAGTCTACCCAATCTTGATCTGGCTCCGTTTGTCGTCTGATCTCTTGGCCCTAAAATGTCAGTAGAAAAAGGCAGTCAAAGTGTTTGCTAACATAAAAATCACAATCCATGAAACTAAGTCTACAACATCCAAACTTGAAATGTTATCCCCCTCAAGGATATAGTAGAAAATTTTGGATTCTACTTATCCAAACCATTAATGTGTCCATTTACAAACCAAGGACCTCCTAAAATCACATTATCCATTGCTTCTTGTGAAAAGAAAGAACACAATAACCATCATGAGCCAAGGATTGTTAGATGAAATTTTCCCAAATGATCCCATTATCTTCTTAGCTTAGCCGCTATAATCTGTACCAAAATTTCTTTGCTAAAAACCTTCACCACAATTCATTTTTGTAGCTTAGCTATATTCTCCTTCATGCATGGTTTAAATAATCTGATAGCCTTCCTATCTTCTGACATGAAAGTTTCATCTATTGGCATATTCAACTTTATATATGGACGTTTAGTCCACGGATTTTTCTGAATTGGCTTTCTCTAGTTATATACCTTTTCTTCTTCATTCACTTTGTCATTTTCACAAACAACACGTCTGCCTTCAACCAATTTTTGAACTGAATGATCTCCCTTAGTAAATCTTTTCAGATTTGAATGTATTTCCAAATCTGTTCACAAAAATCTTCATCCCAGATGATGATGGTTTGATATCTTTCGATTTCCTATTCCATGTCGATTTCAAAGACTTAGAATTAGAATAAATTGCCAATTGCTTTCCTTTTCCCATCACTGTTGATGGAATTGAATTTGAACAATGCTAGGTTCTCTTATCACCAAAGGCCTGTTGGATATCACATTTGAATTTATCCAGTAATTCAGAGTAGACTGATCAGGATGTGGTTTTGCAACACCACTATTCAAGTTGTTCGTAGTCTGGCCATTAGAAATTGTAGTCGATTAGCCTATGTCCATCACCGGCAATGCAGCCAAATGAGTAGGAATTTTGAATTTTGAAATTCTCTCTCTCTAGAAAGTGACTCTCTCTCTCTCTCTAGAAAGAAACTCCTCTTGATTTTGGTATTGAAGTTAATGCCAACTATAATTTTCAATTTTTAAATTCTATCATTGATACGGTTTGTACTCATGAGCTATTTTATCTGGTTAGGGATATTAAAAATCTTCTCATTTTTATGAATTGTTCCTTACATCATGTTTACCAGGAGGGGAATGCTTTAAGCTCAATTGAACACTTGGTGGAAACAAAGAGCTAAGGTCAAATGGATGTTTGAGGTAGACACTAATTCTAAGTTTTTCCATTCTTTTGCCTCTGCTAGAAAAAATTCAAATTGGATTTTTTAAAATTAAAGATGTGAATGGTTTGGTGGTGGAAAAACAAAATCTAATTGCTGATGTATTTTTATAATTCTTCTATGGTAAATGGAAGGATAGGAGCTGTAATCTAAGTGGTTGGCCTTTACCACTTTGTTCTCTTGATGAGATTGATATGGGTTATTAAATAAGGAATTGTCTATGAAGGAAGTTGAGTCGGATGTGTTGCAGTCTAGAGGCAACATTTCCCCAGGTAATGATGGCATATCTTATTCATTTATGAAAGTTTATTGGAGCATTATAAATAATGATTGTTGGAATGCAATTAATCATTTTTTCCTATTTGGGAGAGATGAATGTGGATTGGAAAGAACTTTATTAGTGCTCATTCCTAACATGTCTGTCCCTATGGTGCTAAGCCAATATAGGCCTATTAGCCTTTGTAGATCAATCTACAAGGTGGTGGCTAAGATCTTATTAAACTAGAAGAAGTTTGTGGTTTGGAAGTTAATATCAGTGGAGCAAGAAGCTTTTATCAATGATAGGTAATTAGCAGATGTCATTCTAGTGGCTCAGGAGGTGTTCCAAAAATTCAGGATTTCTAGAGCTTCCAAAGGACTTATTTCCTTTAAAATTGATATGGAGCAAGCATATAATAGTATGTGTTGGGAGACTTTATGAAATGTTTTGGTGTACTTCGGGTTCCCTCAGAAGTTCTTTGGTTGGATTATGGAATTTGTTGATATCCAAAATTCTCTTTGGTGATAAATGAAAGGTTCTCTAGTTGCATTCAAGCTAGTAGTGAGTTTCATCAATGTCCTCTATCCCCTTTTCTTTTCACTCTATGTTCCCAACTTCTTTCCAATATTTTTATAAGAGAAGAATCAATGGGAGTTAGGATTGCTTAGAATGTGCCAAAGATTTCTCATATGCTATATGTGGATGATATCTTAATTTTTTCTGAAGCTACTCTTAAAGAAGTGAAGAAGATTAAGATTATTTTATCCAAATTTTGTGGTTGGACAGGGCAAAGGATTAATGTTGGGAAATCAGCTATTATGTTTGTTAAACATGTTAAGAAGAGGAAAAGAAGATCCATATAATGTATTATGGGGTATAAAGTGGTAAAAGAATTCAATTATCTTGGTGTGAAGGTGGCATTACGGAGGTTAGTGGCTGTAGATTTACACTTTATTATTGAGAAAGCATTAAGGCTAATTGATATTTGGGGAAGAAAATTCATTTTTGTGGCAGGGAAGTTAACCTTGATTGGATCGGTGTTTCTTTCACTTCCTACCTTCTATTGTACCCTTTCCTTGGTCCCTAAAGGACTTCTTAATGAATTGGATAAGTTGTGTAGAAGCTTTATTTGGAATAAGCAGGATGGGAAAGTAGGTCTTCATTTTGTGAGCTGGAACAATTTGTGCAAACTGATTAGACGGGGTGGATGTGGCCTTCGAATGTGTGCTAGTATGGTTAGTCCCTTTAGGGCGAAACTGGCATGGAAGGTTACTCAGGATAAAGAGTCTCTTCTGTATAAAGTATTGGGAGCTAAATATGGGTTGTTTTGGGGTGAGATTGGTTGTAGAAGAGGGACATCATCTACTTATAAAATATTAGCCAATGGTAAGAAGTTTCTTAAACTAGTGGTTAGATGGAAGATTGGGAATAGTTGTTCTATTGATATTTATATGAGGATATATGAATATTAGATAAAGGTTTGAATAAATGGCCAGCTTTTGTGACTAGTCCAGAGCATGATAATCAAATAGTGGATAAATTAATCAGGAATGGTAATTGGAACATTGATGAGTTAAAAGTTCTCTTTGGAGGAGATCTCATAAGCTTAATTTGTAGGATTTAGATCCAAGAAAATTAGGAAGAAGATTATTTGGAGTTGATTAATCAAAAGTCTGGTTGTTTGGTCTCAGCACTTGCTTATAAAGCCTCAGTTTTGGAGCATTCTTGCTATTTTTATTGGGAAAGTTTGAAAAATGTTAAACTAAGGTCTCGGGTGGAGGTGTTCTGGTGGCACATATTTAATAATGTGATTCCTACATTCCAGTTTTTGTTTCAGAGAAGAATTCAAGGTGAATTTAAATGTCGTAAGGGCTGTGAAGTGAGAGAATATCTAGAGCATATAGAAGTAAAATGTGTGAAGTTGGTGGAGGTTATACATTATCTCAATAAATGGGGATTTGGGTATCCTATTTTTGAATTATTCCAAGATTGTTGGAGTTGGATGGATAAGTTCAATAAAGTTAATGGGTTTTTTATCAATACTTATTGCAATGCAAGTTTATCTCATGTGGAGAGCAAGGATTAAGTTTTTACATGAAGGGAATGATGATAGTGCAATGGTGATTGCTAGTAATTCTATTAGTTATGCTTCTATCTCATATATGGTAGAATGCAAGTTGGGACATTGGAGTACTAATCAATTTGAATAGACTGTTAGATCGTTGATACCCTCCTCCTCCCGACTGGATCAAAATTAATGTAGTTGCATCCTTGTTGCAATTATATAAAGCTGGAATTGGAGGTGTCGTTCGAGATAGCAAAGGGAGATTTTTTCTTACTTATGGATATTCTTGTATTCATTGGGATGTTTTCTCATCTAGAACTCATGGCAATTCAGTTTATAGGTGAGATTAAAAAAGACTGGATGTTAAGTTACAAGGGTATTATTATAGAAGGAGACAATCACAGTGTCATCAAATTTTTGCAAGAGTTAGGTGGCAAGTAGAGGGATGAACTATTTTATTTAGTGGATAAAAATTATATATTTTTTAATTGGGTAAATAGAAGTTGTAATAAGTTAGCAAATTTATGTGCTAACTATACTCTTTTTAGTAGTTTTGTTTGGATGATTTTTCTTCAAATAACATTCCTCCTATATTTTCTAGATTGTTAAAGGAAGAAGCTAGTTATGAAGGGTAGTAGTTTGTAATAATCTTTTTTAGTAATTGTAATTGATTTGCTTTTAAAAAAAAATGAGGGGAATGCTTGTGCGAATTGGCTTGCCAACTAGGGTTGTAGCAGGGATTGCTTTTCTGATTTATCTGGTACTAATCTTCCTACTCCTTTGAAAGGTCTCTTAAGATTATATGCTATTAATTTACTCTATGTTACTATTTAAGAGTTGCCTTTGGCTGGAGCAAGTGTTTTAATTTCTTGGGGTCTGGAGCCTTGTTTAGATTGCTAGTGTTTCTCTCGGTCTGGGTTGTTTTATCCCAAGATTTTTGTTTTTGAGTTATGGTGGCTCTTAAGGGACCTTTCTTACCTATTTTGTCTCTTCGTGCTGTGGTGTTGTTCCAGGCCAATTCCTAGGCACTGTGACTCTCTGGTTGATTTTTTTTAGTTGCTTGGTTCTAACTTTGGTGATCAGTTTCTCTTGGTCTGGGATGTTTTTTCTAGAATGTTTGGTTTTTAGAGATATTTGGTGTCTGTTTGTGGTGGTATTTGGGGGGGTTTAGCTAGTTGTTTTTCCTGATTGGTCACTTGGTGCTGTGGTGTTGTTCCTATTCGGTTCCTAGCACTGTGACTTTCTAGTTAATTTCTTTGGATTTTTGGTTTTGGCTCTGGTGGAGCTATTTATGGCATTTGGTCTTATCGCCTATGTGCTTGGTAGGGCCTGTACTGGAACTGCTTTCTTGGATTTGCTTTAATTTTGTCCTTTGGTTGTCTATTATTTATTACAGCTGGGGTTGTCTTGGTGCTTCTTAGTTATTGATTTTGTTGGGTGGTGTGGTCTTTATGCTGGCTGTGGTGGGTTTCAGTGCTATGGAGGTTTTACGTATTTGTTTTTGCCACCTGGTTCTGTTTTGCTGTGGTAATTTGGAGGTTGGGATCTGCCTGTGGGGTTTTTTTTATTATTTCTCAGTTTTGTTGAGATGTATTATTGTTTAGGGTGTTGCCTTGCTGTTGTGCCACATATGTTAGATTACCTTATTTTGGTCTATGATTATTTGTGTTATCCTTACTGTTGCTAGCTGGTCAGGTATATCTGCTGCTGGTTGGCTATAGTTTTGATGCTTAGTATTACCTTGATGGAATTATGGAGAACTTGTTGGTTTTATAACTGTTGGTCTCTTCCTTCTGCTAGAATATACTTCTATTTTTACTTTGTTTATTTTTTTACATTATCCTGTTTTGCAGAATTCCTTTTATGCAGGTGATCATAGTGATATAGTTTTAGGAGGGAAGCTGGATCAAGTTGTCATTTTTTGGTCCTCTTATCTTGTTTGGGTGTTGGCTCTTGTGCACCGTAGAATGTACTTAGGGTATTTTGTACTTTTTTTAGTAGGGACCTGGAGCTCTTAGGTTTATTTTGTTATCGTTTTGTAGCTCGTGCGAGCATTAGTGAGTTTGAGGGCCCTTTAAAGACCCTTTACATTTTTTTTCTAAATTAACACATAAACCCCTATGCGGATTTTCCCCCTTAAAAAAATAGAACAAATTGATTTTGTAAATAATAATAATAATAATAATAATAATAATAATAATAATAATAATAATAATAATAATAATAATAATAATAATAATAATTAAAAGAATAGGTGGATTAGCACTTAAGCAAGTGCTACGCTATATGTGAGATAAACAATTGAATTATTTAAATATATAAATTGCTTATTTGATTTGAAACAAGTATTATGTGTCTTTTAATTTTCATATAACAAAAATGTTAAAGTCTATGAGATATATCATTTAAAAGGAAAGGGACCTTTAAAATGAAACTTCTAAATATGTTATCTTTTGAAAACCTTTAGAAGTTGATTATTGATAAAACAATTTAAGAAAAAACTCATATGATTTACATCTTTTAGGAGTAGAATTTGAGTTGTATAAGACATTTACTATGTTTCTTATTTCCTTATGCAATATGGGTTATAATTAAATGGCACTTTCCACAACAAACTATGCTATTATTATTATTATTATTATTATTATTATTATTATTATTATTATTATTATTATTATTATTATTATTATTATTATTATTATTTGATTGAATGATTGCTTATTCTAATTACGCACTAGAAGTAAATGATCTCCCTAAGCTTTCTTTCAACATGTGATTGGCTTAGAATTGAGTCTTGTTAGGCTCTTAGGAAAAAAAATATTTTTCTACTCAAAATAAATTAAATTTTAAAATAACATAGAAAGATAAATGACTCAACAAATATAAATCATATAAGTCCAAGTCCATAACATATTTTTTTATTTCTTATTTAGGCAGCCACTCTCCTACGGGTTTGGATAAACCACCCTACATATAAGGGTATAGTCCTATCCCAAGGGAGGCCTGCTATTTAGAATGAAATCTATATTCTTAAACCTTTTTTTTCAAAAATTTCAAATCATATAGACTCTGTTTACAATCAACATATGCTTTTAAAAAACCCAATGAAAAATAAAATATTAATTGTATTTAGAATTAGAAACATGAATACCCTTTGTATGTTTGGGACCATTTAAAATATTTAAATTTTGGTCTTGAATTCTTAACTAAATAACAACTTCCTAAATCTTGCATATTCATAAGACTAGATATAATGATTTTAAAATTGATAATCTTGCATTTTTATATGATATTATGGTTTTGAAATTGATTAGATTTATCTAGCTAGTAGTCCAATTCAGGATAGATTTTAAGCCTAGAAGAGCTGAACATTCTTAAACCCGTTGATGGGTAAAAGATATAAGACCAATTGTAATACTTTATATTAGGTCAGAGTTACTACTATGTAGTACTCACTATAGCTTTGTGGTATGAGGCTAATTTTTTATATCATAAAACCTCACCTTTTGGTCATCTTCTAAACTCTATGTTTAGAAATCTCTCTCTCTCTCTCTCTCTCTCTCTCTCTCTCTCTCTCTCTCTCTCTCTCTCTCTCTCTCTCTCTCTCTCTCTCTCTCATATTTATCATTACAATGGCTCTCTGCTACTTTGGCAATTCTAAGGATATATAGGGATTTCATTCCCGATCTCTCATTCCTTCATTCCTGGCATGGTTTTTGTGGTTTTTTCTGCTCATTTTTCATATGTAGTTTCCGTTTCATCTTATTTTTATTTGGTTTCATTTTTTTAGTCTTTGGGTTTTATGGTTTTTGTTACAAATCTATTTTTTTATTATGATTTTGATGATAGCAAACAAATCTTGCCTTTTTCTCTATTGACTTTTCAGGACCCAAAGTTCAGACAAAAATCAGAATCAGCTCAAGATGGGGTAGATTAGGGTTGAATAAGTCTGTAATTTTATTTTTTCCCTTTTGAGTCAATTGTAATCTTTGGCATGACTAATGCAAAGTAACCCTACACACACACACACACTTGAGAGACTTAGAATTTCTATTTTTACTCAAATCGGCCAGGACGATATTTACATCATCTTGGACGATCTGGCTTAAAACAAAAAATCTAATCAGGGTTCTTAATTAAGGCAGCCGTCATTAGCAAATTGGACTGGACGATACGTGTATCAGCAGGACGATAGGATCAAAATAGAAAGAAATTGCCTCCATAAATAATTATGGTATTCTGTATTTTTGGTAATCGGCCTGGATGATTTTCACAATTATGCCTTAATTAATCAGACAAATCAAGGAAGTAATTAAGGATGATTAATACGATCACATCGTCCTGGACGATCGTAGGATTGGCCAGGATGATCTATTCAAAAACACTTAGTTACTTCTAGATGATTAATATCAGCCAGCACAAATTCAGGGCGATGCTCTGGACGATTTTTCTCTGATTTGAACTGATCGGCCTGGATGATTGTGATATCATCCGGGATGATCAAGCCAATTTTCAATCATCCAGTTTGCATTCAGGGCGTTGCCCTGGCCGATCTCATGGGATTTGTACTGATTGGCCAGGACAATGTCAATATCGTCCTGGACGATATATTCGGCAACTTGCAATTAATGAGCTCCTTTGAAGCTCTTCTATTTAAGAGCTCTTGTTCAACATTTTTGAATGTCTTTTGCTGCTGCCTTGACCTGAGAAGACCTTGAGGAGAGAGAGAGAGAGAGAGAGAGAGAGAGAGGATCTTGTGAGGGCGAGCTTGTGAGAGGATTCACAAGGGTTGCTTCAAGGATCGCTCTGCTTCTCCTTTGTCTAGAGTTTCTCATCCGTGAAAGGGTCTGTAGAGGTAAGGATTCAGCAACTGATGGTGGTTCTCTACCAACTTTAGGAGGAAGTAAAAAGAGATAGGTTCTCTGCCTTGCCGGGGTGGAAAAAAGTGGTTCTTTGTAAAGGCTTCTCCGCCTAGCTGTGGGGGCTAAAGGAGAATCACGATTGTTGTGCAATACTCGGAGGGTGCCTCCTAGGGAGTGGTCGTAGGTCGAGTTGATTGAACCACTATAAATTTCTGTGTTCTTATTTCTTGCTTCCGTGATTTAATTTCCGCACTTATTTTTCTTGTGGTGTGATTTTGGTTTATGTGATTTTACTTCTTTGTGAAAAGAATTTTTTAAAATACCAATTCACCCCCCCTCTTGGTTAGCTTGGGCCAGTTCTATAGGGCTTAACATCCCTAACGAACTTTCAAGTGGTATCAGAGCTTTTTTCATAAAATAAGTTTTTAAAAGCTTTTGAATCTGATCCATGGCTAACTTTGGGAATCGAAACACTACTGAAAGTTATTCAATTACACGACCTCCATTGTTTGACAACTTACCTTTTGATTCTAGAAAACCCGCATGTCAACATTTTTACAATTAACTTATTATCGCATGTGGATGCTTATCAAAGAAGGTTATTCTCCACCTTCTCGTGAAATTAATGGTGTTAAAACTGAAGTTGCTTTTATTGAATGGATTTTTCGATGAAAGAGATTTATCCCAATTGAATGCAAAATATTTAAACTCTATTTTTTTATGCTTTAAAATTTGAGGATTACATGCATGTTTCTACTTGTTCAACTGGTAAAGAGATTTGGGATAGGTTATGTATCATTATGAAGGAACCAATGAAGTGAAATAATCTTATTTGAATATTCTCTTGCATGATTATGAACTTTTTCGTATGAAACCATCTGAATCTGTTTCTGACATGTATACTAGGTTTACTCAGATAGTTACTTCACTACATGCATTAGGAAGAGAACTTTCAAACTTTGAAAAAGTAAACAAGATTTTATGATGCTTGCCTTCCTCCACTTTAGATGCAAAAATTACTGCTATAACTGAATCTAAGGATTTGAACACATATTCGATTGACAACTTACTCGGCTCACTCGAGCAAGGAGTGAATCAAAGAAATCTTGATGTAGGTCAGAAGAAGAAGGAGAAAACGATGGCACGGAAGGCTCACAACTCAGATTCTGAATCTTCCGAGTCTAAAAGAAATGAAGTTGCCTTCATCTCAAGGAAATTCAGAAACTTTCTAAGGAAGAAGCAAAAGCATCATTGGAGAAAAGGTAAGGATAACAAGTATTCTAAAGGATCTTCTGATGTTGTTTGTTATGAATGCAGGAAGCCTGGACATGTGAAAGCTGATTGTCCTACACTTCAAGATCACTCAAGCAAAGAAAAGGAAAAGGGTGAGGAGAAATTCAAGTTCATGAAGGACAAGAAAAAAGTTCAAAGAGCATTCTTGGCATAATCTGGTACTGATTGCTCTGAGACTTAACCAGAGGAAGAAACAACAAACCTGTGCTTAATGGGGGAAGATCATCTTGAGCAAAGCGATGATGAAGAGGTATGTAAACCAACCTATGATGAATTGTTTGAGATTTGTGAGAAAATCCATGCATCATACAAAAAAATTAAGACGACTCATGCTAACTTAAAATTGGAACTTGTGAATTTACAAAAAAGAGTATGAAGTTATTCTTAAAGATCATTCAACGATTGATTCTAATCACATGGCTCTTCTTGATGAATTTGATGATTTGAACAAAAAGCATTCAGAATTAATTGATGAGAATGAAGCATTAAAAGTTTTTCACACCTCTCTTCAATCTGATCTCAAGAAATCAAAAGAGAAAGAGAAAAACTTGAGGGTTAAGAATGATGTTCTAAAAAATACAAACTTGAGGATTAAAAAATGAATTGGATACACTTAAGAAAACTTGGATGACGCCTACTCTTGATCAAAAGCCAAGACCTAGGAAGAGGCATTATAACTCAAACCATTTAAGAAAACCTTTTCCTGAAGTTAGATGTTTTTCTTGTGGCATGCTAGGACACATCTCACACACTTGCACCATTCACTGTTGTACACATTGGGTGTGGAAACCTAAGGTACATGATTCACAGCATACCACACATGCATTGTATTATACTTTTCCTTAGAAGTGACCCAAACCAGTTTGGGTTCCTAAATCTAACTGTTGTTGAGTTTTGCAGGTGTGCTCTCACCAAAGACCTCGTGGGAGCATAGGATAATTGGACATATGGAGGCTCACAGCTCATAATAGCTTATTTTGTTTTCGCTTTGCTTTTATGATTGGTTTTATATATGATTATTTTTAAAAGCTTTTAGATTTTGGAGATTTAAAGCCATTGATTATCATATCTAAATTGGATAAAGGGAGAAACACCGTTGATGGTTTCCCTCCCTCTAACCACTTTTAGTGACATAATTTTCTTTTCTAGACAAAAATCTATCTCATATTGACAATTGGTTTTTGAAACTAAGATTCTTTTTATCTTGCTACAATAATCTATCTTGTGCATAATATTCAAAGTTCTTATATAT
Organism: Dendrobium officinale; assembly: GCA_019514585.1. Taxonomy (NCBI): domain Eukaryota; kingdom Viridiplantae; phylum Streptophyta; class Magnoliopsida; order Asparagales; family Orchidaceae; genus Dendrobium; species Dendrobium officinale. Next base: position 18,510,133 of record CM033688.1, read on the forward strand.
CTTTCAAGTTAATTGAAATCTTGCCATTGTATTTATCACATGATTATGATTTCGTTTTGTGGATTGTTCTTCCCTATGTTAGAGAGAGAACTCATATTCTCTAATATTTGGAGGATATACTCACAACTAAGGTTCTTTTTAAGTGTTTTTGTTAAAGAGATTTTAGCTTGAAAGAATTAAGGAGGAAAGTGGAAAAGATACAAATTTGAAATGAAAAATATATATACACAATTGTGTATCAAAAATCAAGATGCTCAAAGAGCAAAATCAAAGATGCAAGTGGCATAAAATGAGCCCACTAAATACAAGCTATTATCTCTTTTCTGAACTCTTAAAACTTAGAGAACTCATTGGTTATACGATGCTTTCAAAGGCGTGATTTCAAATTCCATGATTGAGATAAATTACTTTGTTATATTATTTATAAGATATTTTCTTTGTAACCAAGTTTTGATTGGATCTTATTTTTACCAAGTAAAGTTTTTCTGAGTTAGACCGTTTGTTTTTAATAAAATACGATTATGCCCTGAAAGAAGTCCGAGCTAGGGATCAAAAAGATCAGATATTCTACCTTTTTTTTTTCAGATTTTGACTTGTTAACTATTTGATTTTTTGAATCTCTAAAATTTAATTGTTTGAAAAATTTGTCATATGGATACTTTGCTAAAAAAAAAATTTAAAAACCAAAAACAAGAAAATTTTTTCTTTCCTTCGTTTTTCTTTTTCTTTCTTTTTTTTAACCTTTTTATTATTGTTTCAATCTTTGTATTGTGAGTCATTTATTTTTTAGGGCTTTGATCATCAACATCTTTTCCTTAAATTCAAATTTATTATCACATCATCCTGGCCGATTATTATATCGTCCTGGACGATAGGACAAATTCTCTTCAAAATTCCATATGCTGAACCTTTTCTGAGCTTTCTATAACTCATCGTCCCGGATGATCCTGTATCGTCCTGGATGATATAATCAAACTCAATTATAATCTCTTTTGATCGTCTTGACCGATACAATTTTTTTTCTGGCCGATGCATTTATGGTCATCGTCCTGGCCGATACACTAGATCGTCCTGGACGATCCACATGTCAATACGTTTAAATCCTTAAAATCAGCCCCGGACGATCAATTATTGGACAATCGTCTTGGCCGATCCACTGTTCGTCCCGGACGATACACGTGGCACATATTTAAAATGTTTTAACTTTGGCCGGTACGATCAATTATTGTGCATCATCCTGGATGATACACCTAATCGGCCTGGATGATCTTCTTTTTCAACGGTCGTCCGGCTTGACTCCTCGGGATGATCGCCTGTCTCTAATCTGCCTGGTCGATATCTGATCGGCTCGACCGATTGGACTGCCTTTTTGACCAATCGGCCTGTACATAATTATTGTACTATATCATCCTGGACGATTATGCGATCGACCTGGATGATATGGCTGATTTCTTTAAATTCAGGCCATTCCAGCCATTGTTTTCACCTCAATACTCTTCTCTTGTGTTTTCTTACTGATTTTCTAGCAATGGCTGGTGGGAAGCGAGTCTGACAAACTTCTCGAAGTTCCTCGAGGGCCACTCTGGACCCTCGATTCAGGGAAGTGGAGGATTAAGTAGCTTACTGTCGCTACAAAGAATGTGGCATCACCCTTTCCAGAACAATCAATCCTGCCCACCTTTTATATCCGGTAATGGATCTCTTTGCTCACATTTCTCTTTGTTTCATTCTTACCCTCACTGTCCCTTTTTCTTCAGAACTTCTTTTAGAATTTTATGCAAATCTTCGCATAAATTCTACTTTCACAGCCCTAACCTCCTATGTAAATCGACGCCCCATCGAAATTACATATCAGGATTGTTCTGAACTTTTGCAGCTATCCACCACTGGGGATAAGCTACACATAATCATTTCATATCCTAATTTTGACTGGTCCACGGCAAACCATTTTCTTCACCAAACCAACATACCCTTTCATGTTGGAGAGACTAGCTCTTTAGTCAAAGATGCTAGGATAATTCAGCATATTCTTCGCACCTCCATCATTCCAAAAGCCGGAGACTGAATCCACATCTCTCATCTGTTTCTCTGACTACCTTTTTCATCATGGCCAGAGAAAATTTAATGCCACTGATCTAATCTTTTGATACATTGATCATTTAACAACTATTTACGATCCAGGCCATAGGAGGAAATCCAACCTTGCTTTAGGACATATCATAGCCTATATTCTTGAAACCAAATAAAATCTTCAATATCCTGCTCGTCACGACCTTCAGCCTCCTTTCTACTCAAATAGCTTATTCAATACCCTTCACAGTACTCGTCTCCACCCAGGGGATGAGGAACCTCGGGGGGCTGAGGAGGAGGAGGCTCCTTTTCCCGCTCCTATTCCTGATCCTACTCCTCTTTGACATCACTCACAGCTTGACCAATTAGTAGAGAGGTTTGATCGATGGGAGACCCGCTTTGATGCTTACGTTGCTGCACAGGAGCAGCAACATTCTGAGGACATGGCCCGCTACGAGCAACACCGCACAGAGGACTTAGCCCATTTTGATAGCTTCATTACTCACCAGTAGCAGTAGCATGACCAGGACATCGCCGATTTAATGCTCAGTTTACTACGCTAGATGGCTACTTTCAGCAGCCACCTCCACCACCTCCATCAGATGATCATGATCCCTCATTTTTCTAATTTTTGTTTTCTATTTTCTATTTTATGTAGTTTGTCTTGTAGTTTGTTTTAGTTTATGTTGTGTTTTTTCCTTTTTCTTTATGTGTGTCTAGGACCCTCTTTTTGTGATGACAAAAGGGGGAGTATGATGTGGGGTAGGAAAAATTGATGCTTGTAACTTTGAAATCTTAATGAACTACTGTTTTTACTGAATTTTCCTACTTGTGTTTGCCATCATAAAAAAGGTCGAGATTATTACAAATTTAATTTTGGATTATGATTTTGATGATAAGCAAACAAATCTTGCCTTTTTCTCTATTGACTTTTCAGGACCCAAAGATCAGACGAAAATCAGAATCAGCTCAAGATGGGGTAGATTAGGGTTGAGTAAGTCTGTAATTTTATTTTTTCCCTCTTGAGTTAATTATAATCTTTGGTGTGACTAATGCAAAGTAACCCTACACACACATACTTGAGTGACTTAGAATTTCTATTTTTACTCAAATCGGCCAAGACGATATTTACATCGTCCAGGACGATCTAGCTTAAAACAGAAAATCTAATCAGGGGATTCTTAATTATGGAAACCGTCATTAGCAAATCGGCTTGGATGATACGTGTATCAGCCAGGACGATAGGATCAAAACATAAAGAAATTGCCGCCATAAACAATTAAGGAATTCTGTATTTTTGGAAATCGGCCTGGACGATATTCAAAATTATTCCTTAATTAATCAGACAAATCAAGGAAGTAATTAAGGATGATTGATACGATCACATCATCCTGGACAATCATAGGATCCGCCAGGATGCTCTATTCAAAAACCCTTAGTTACTTTTGGATGCTTAATATCGGCCAGCATAAATTTAGGGCGATGCTCTGGATGATTTTCCTTTGATTTGAACTGATCGGCCTGGATGATCGTGATATCATCCGGGATGATCAAGCCAATTTTTAATCGTCCAGTTTGCATTCAGGGCGATGCCCTGGCCGATCTCATGGGATTTGTAGTGATCGGCCAGGACGATGTCAATATCGTCCTGGACGATATAGTCGGCAACTTGCAATTAATGAGCTCCTTTGAAGCTCTTCTATTTAAGAGATCTTGTTCAACATTTTTGAATGTATTTTGCTGCTGCCTTGACCTGAGAAGACTTTTAGGAGAGAGAGAGAGAGAGAGAGAGAGAGAGAGAGAGAGAGAGAGAGAGAGAGAGAGAGAGGATCTTGTGAGGGGGAGCTTGTGAGGGGATTCACAAGGGTTGCTTCAAGGATCGCTCTAATTCTCCTTTGTCTAGAGTTTCTTGTCCGTGAAAGGGTCGGTATAGGTAAGGATTCAGCAACTGATAGTGGTTCTCTGCCAGCTTCAGGAGGAAGCAAAAGGAGATAGGTTCTCTGCCTTGCCGGGGTGGCAAAATGAGGTTCTTTGTAAAGGCTTCTCCGCCTAACTGTGGGGGCTAAAGGAGAGTCACGATTGTAGTGCAATACTCGGAGGGCGCCTCTGGGGAGTGAACGTAGGTCGAGTTAACTGAACCACTATAAATTTATGTGTTCTTGTTTCTTGATTCTGCGCTTTAATTTCCGCACTTATTTTTCTTGTGGTGTGATTTTGATTTATATGATTTTACTTCGTTATGAAAAGAATTTTTTAAAATTCCAATTCACCCCCCTCTTGGTTAGCTTGGGCCAGTTCTATAGGACTTAACATCCCTAACGAACTTTCAGTTTTTGGGAGATGACAACGCCGTCGTCATCTATCCCTCCTCTTGCTGTGCTTCTGAATGGAATGTCCTGCTCATTTAAGGAACTTTTGGCTGACTCTTATTCTTCCTCCACCAAACTTTAGTTTTTACAAACTTCCATCAAAGGTTGTCAGTGTTGATTTTTGATGACTCTGTGGTTTCTATGTTGGCTACTCCATTTGCTCTTACTCTTGTTGGCAAGTTCATGCTTAGGAGGCCGAACCTAGATGTCACTTGTAAGTTTTTTTTTTAAATCTGAAATTATCTGGTTCATTTCAAGTTGACTTGTTGGATTCCAGGCATATTTCGATTCAACTCAACAATGATCTGGACCATAGTCATATTTTTCTAAGAGGTCCTATTATATTCAAGGTTGTCAAATGAGATTGATTAAATGGACACCTAATTTCGATGTGCATGAGGAATCTCCCATAGCCTCCATGTGGATCTCTTTCTTGAATCTTCGATTTCATTTTTTTCAATTCATAAATCTTATTCAATTTAGCCTCCATAGATGGAAGACCATTGCAAACCGATCAAGCAACATCGTCCATTTTATAGTCATTTATTGCTCGTGTTTTAGTTGAATTGGATATATCGAAAAAACACCCCAATGAGGTCTGGATTGGTTCAGAACATAATAGTTATTTTCAAAAAGATGAATTAAAAATTGTACCTATTTTTTTCTCCCTTGTAAGATGCATGGACATGGTTTAAATGTGTGTTGTAAGTTACACCCACATCTCCAAAAAAGAAAAGGATTCTTCTAAACCATCAATTAGAAGTGAATTTCCTCATTTGAACTTGATATTGTTACTTCTAATCCTAATGGAAATGTGGGCATTATTCCTCAAGTGCAAGATCACATTAATGAATCCTTTCTATGGGATTCTGTTCAGGTTGAGCCGAACCCTGCTAATGTTGATGATTTGAATCAAGTGCAGGAAGTTAATCTAAACTCTGTCTCTTCTTTACCTATTGCTTGTTAAAATATGAAAGATCAAAGTATTGTTATTAATCTAAATAATGGTTCTCTTTCTTTTCTTCTTCACATGGAGGCTAGATCGTTAACTAATATTTGTTTGGATGAGGAGCTTGATCAAATTGCTGTGATTATTTAAGGAATTATCCAAACCGGTGTGGTGAAGGAAAAAGGTGGTAATGAATTGAGCAATGAAACCACTGTGGAATATGGTGTTTTCTATGAGGAAGGAGAAATGCCTCTCTTAAGGGGTTAGTCTGGATTGATTAATGACAGAAAGTTTCCTTTGAATGATCACTATCACAGTGATGCTTTCACTGACACGGAGAATATGTATATCTTGGGTAAATATTTTTCTAGAGATGATAATGATACTAGTTATACCAAGGGTCGTATTAGGAGAGGTAAGATGCAAAGGAATTTCATTTTACATCCTCCTAGAAACACACGTTCGCATACTTCTCATTAACCTAATGCTTTTAATGTTTAATGCTATTATTTGTAATGTTAGGGGCATTGGGTTCCCTTCTTCTAAGTTTAGAGTTAAAAACTTATGCCATATTTATAATGTGTCTATTCTTATCTTGGTTGAGCCTCTTATCTCCTTTGATAAGTTATTGGCACTGCTTAATTTTTGGGATTTAAATATTCTATATCGAATGTAGCCAATAAAATTTTAGTTTTTTGGAAAGATTCGGATAGATATTATTGGTGACTTTACTAAAGTTATGCATTGTAATATTGAAAGTTCTAATTTTCAATGTTGTGCCTCTTTTGTTTATGTTGCTTCTTCTCGTTATGCTAGAAAGATGTTATGGAAAAACATTATTCACTTCCATAGTATTTGTAACCTTCTCTGGCTTATTAGAGGGGATATACGCAGGCTGGGCTGGGCTGGCGGAGTGGGTTCCACGCGGGCTCGTTGGGCGGCTGGGCTCGGGCTTGGGCGGTCGGGCTGCTGCTTAGGTATTATTTTAAATTGTTTTTAAATTTTTCTTGACATTCCAGCTCAAAAAAAAAAAAAATTTCGCCAGAAATAATTTTCCAGCCAAAAATCTACCGTAAATGTTTTCCTATGAATTGTTTTTGTGCCGGAAGACCTTTTCTGATGTGCATTGAACCGACGAAAATATTTCAACTGGAAATCCACTGGAAATGCAAATTTCTGACGGAGTTTTTCCATTTAACGATGAAATTGGCTGCAAAAAAATGTCATTTTTCCAGTAATGCACTTGAATAGGGTAAAACCTTCAGGAGAGCATGCCATTCTAATCCTAGCACCCTCTCATTATCCAGACCCTCTCAAGCCTAGTATCCAGTCCCTTGGAGCTCCCTAAAAGTCCCTCTTCATTTCCTGAGCCAAAACCAGCTGTTCAAAGCCGCCGCCAGCGAGCTTTCTTGCCAACCAAAGCATTTCCCATTCAAATGTTTTTTCTGCTTGATCCGCTGTGTTCCAGGATATTCTTTCAACTAGGAAAATAAGCGAGGTCTTTCTTCAAGCTTAAAGATATCAAAAAATCCAAAATCTATCAGTTAAAGCTTTTGAAAACTCAAACCCTAGTATAGGGCACTTAGTTCAAATTAGCTTTTAAATAAGCACTTTTTAGAGAGAATAAATATATTCCCATTGATGCTCTTCATTAAGGGGTTCTATGTTTAAAATTTCAAGTCAAATGGTACAATATTTTGAGAGAACGATAAGTTTTTCTTCTTTAGGGTTCGGGGCTCGTTAGTTTACAACTAAGATGATTTTGCCATTTCGCTTGTTAGATAAACCACTAGATCCCATGGCTAATCTCTTGGTTCAGCTTGATCAGAGATGTTCATCAGATCATCCGTTTGACAGTATCGTGGCCATTGATTACGAAATCACTCAATTAGGCGGTTCGAGGCATTTGCTGATTAGGTTAAGTTCTTTGTGGGTAGGGCCTGCCATCCCTCCAATCAGAAGGGAATGATTGTTGGTGGCGCCAATGATTGGGCACCACCGTTGTGGTTTGCATTAGCCATTCCGGGCATGCCACGTGGCCCTATGCTGCAACCGTTGACCTTTTTTTTTTATTTTAAATTCATTTCTAAATAAAAAAATTAAAAAATTAATTAAAAAATTGAATAAAAATTCAAAAAAATCCATAAATCACCTCAAAATTTCCAGGTTTTAAAAATCTTTAATTTAAAATCAAAATTATTTTAAAATACATTAAAAGTTTCAAAACATATTTTAAGCCTTTTTAAAACTACTTCATTTCAAATTTTGAGCATTTAGTCGAGTCAACTAACATGCATTGTATTAGATACCAACTTAAAAATTTTTAAAACATTGATTGTATTTTTAGCTTAAGAATCAAACTCCTAACAGAAGTCAAAGGGCCAATTAGGATCTGCTCTAGATGTTGGCCGTTTCTCCAAAAATGTTTCTTAAACAACATCCCTACCACTCTTATATTAAAAGACCGGACTAATGGTTTTGAAATGCTTAGGTGGTTTAGCTGGCTCCCCAGTCCAGGTCAGGGTAAGTCCAAGTTTGCATTGCATTAGCTAGATTTAGGTCACTAATTTTCAGTACCCACTTTAGACTTAGGTTCTGAGATAAGCTCAGGCTATAAGACCTCAACCTCTGGGAATTTAATCCTAATTTTGTAATAAAATTAATCACTCAAACTAAATATCTCTGTTAATTAAATTCAAGACCAACACTTAGGATAAATTGGAGTTTTTTTGAATTATTTCATAATCTTAAAACACTCCCTACCCTTTTTCTTTTGACTCTAAAAATAACTATTCAAATTTGATCTAATCTCTGTTAAACTTCTAACAATTACCTCCGTTGACATCAATCTTTAAAATCTTAAATAAATTTTCTACCACTAGTTTTAATCAAGTGTATTCATAGGAAGACTCTAGTTTTCCCTACAATGTAATTAACTATGAGGACTTACGCTCGTAGGAGAATTAGAAACCCAGACCATATTTTCAAAATCAAAATTTCAAAATCTTTAATTTATTATCATTGGGAAAATTCAAAATTTAACGATCATTATCATTATTTTCAAATGATCAATAGTGATTGATAAAGTCTTTCCTTGGAGAGATATATCAATTACTATCATAACATTGGTTATGAGATTAATGATCTTTTATCTAGATTAATGTAGTCAAAACTCAATTAAATTTCATTTTGACCCTCCGGGGTCATATATTATTCACTCATGTGTTTCACTATGATAATCAGGATGAATTCAAAGTTTTATAATTTGAACATATTAGGGAATGATAATATCGCCTCCTAAGGCAATATATTATTCATAATAAAGAGTTTGATTTAAAAACTAAAAACTCAAAATTTAATCTTTTCCCAAAGAAAATTAAGATTTTCAAAACTAAAATTTTTTAAATCAAACAACATCTTAACAAGACCTTCTCTGATCATTCTCCCCTTCTTATTAAATTTAAGACTATATATATGGATTTTCCTTTTCAATTTAGATTTTAAAACATGTGGTTACTTCATGATTCTTTTATGGACTTGGTTAAGGATAATTGGCATGCCCCTTTGCATCCAGATAATTCTATTTCTAGCATGAGAAGAGTTTATTTTAAGCTAAAAAGGCTTAAGCAAGTTTTAAAAGTGTGAAGTCATAATGTTTTTAAGAATATTTTCTCCAACATTTTGATTGCATAATAAAAGGTGAATTCTTATGAGACTCAATGTTAATCGGTGCCTTCTGAAGCTAATTTGTATTTATTAAGTGAGGCTAAAGATTGTCTTTATAAATTACAAGATCATAAGAAATTTTATTGGAAGCAGAAAGCGGCTGATAAACATCTGGTTGAAGGTGATAATAATAATAAATATTTTCATGCTTTGGTTAAGAGGAAACATGCTATTAATTGTATTCATAAAATTAATAGTGTTGATGGCTCTATTACTGAGGATGGTGTTGAAATCGCTAATTTAACTGTTCAATATTTTCATAATCATCTTAATAAAGCCTTCTATTATTGACAATCCCTCTATCATACCTAATCTTATTTCTCATGATGATATTGTCTTCCTTTCTAAATCTCCTTTTGAGGAGGTTAAAGAGACTATTTTTTGTATGAATGGTGAGTCGATTGCTGGGACGAATAGTTTCACAATAAATTGTTTTCAAAAAAACTTGGCCTATTATTAGTAATGATATCTTTTTTGATGTTATTGATTTCTTTGCTGGTAATTATATACCTAAGTTTTTTACTCCACTTCTATTGGTTTTCTTATATCTCATTTATGCTTTGCTGATGATTTTATCTTTTTTATGAATGCTTCGATGCAACAACAATAACAACATCAAGCCTTTGTCACACTAAGTAGGGTCGGATAAATGAATCCTTTTTCGCCATTGTGTCTGGTTAAAAGTCAAATGCTTCAATGAATATGATTAATAGACTTTTGAGGTTTTTCCACCAATTTGAAATGGTGAGTGGTCTTGCTCTGAATAAACATAAGTGTTGCTTTAATTGTGGTAAGAAAGTCCCTTATGATCATATTGTGCCTATTAAGAATTTAACTTGTTTAGTCATGGTTCATTTTAAGGGTAAAAAGAAAATGTTTCTTTTTGATGATTTAATTACAGCTGTGAAGAACATACTTTTGTCTTGGGATTCTAATTTTTAAGCTTTGGAGGTCAGTTAATTCTTATTAAAAGTGTTCTTTGTTCTTTACCTATTTATAGCTTTCAAACTTTGCTTCCTACTCAAGTGGTATGTAATAAGATTGATAGGATCTTCAATAAGCTTTTTTTGGAAAGGGGCTAGTAGCAATTCTAAAATTCACTAATCCTCTTAGGACAAATGTTGTGGTGCTATGGATGAAGGGGCTTTGGGGTGTAAGTCTATGAATGATTAGGCCTGTGCTTTTTGTTTCAAGTTATGGTACAACATTCGTGCTAATTTGAGCCTTTGAGCAAATTTATGGTTGCAAAATATTGTGGGGTAAATATCCCACACACGTGCAATTTTAGCAAATATAAATCTAAATTTTGGTAGTATCTTTGCAAAAGTTAAATGGGTTGTTGAGCCTTTTATCTTTTGGGGCCTTAGTAGTGGTAATACTTTCTTTTGGCAGGATCATTGGTTAGGAGGAAAATCAATTGATTCTATTGCCAATACATCATCCAATGCTACTATGAAGGTGAATTATTTTTTTATTGATAATTATTGGGATTATGAGAAACTTTCTAGTTTTCTTCCTGATTTTATTATTTAGCAAATTTTGGAGCTCCCTCTGAACACTAATTCTAATGATGCTCAATTATGTTCTTTGACTAAAGATGGTAGCTTTAGATTAAATGATGTTTGGCATTCCTTTAGATCTAAGGATGAGGTGTCCAAGATTTTCTATATGATTTGACATAAAAGTATTTCTTCCACGATTTCTATTTTTCTCTCAAGAATTTCACACAAGTTAATTCTTACATATTATAATTTGATTAAAAGAGGCTTTATCCTTTCATCTGAGTGCCAATGTTGTTATCATATGGATAATATGCACCCTGTTTTCATATTTGGTCCTTTAGCAGTCAAAACTTGGACTTATTTTGATGTTAATTTCCATTTAAATTATTTTAATGCTAAAGTTTCTATTAAAGCTTTGTTTAGCTATTGGTTTGTTAAGTCCAAAGGTCATATCAAAAATGTCATTCATTCCCTTATCTTTTGGTATCTATGGATGGATAGGAATAACTCTTCTTTCAATGGATGAACCACCATAGAATTATTCAAAATGTTAAAGATAAGGTGGTGGCACTTTATTCTGCTAAGTTGCATTCTGTCAAGAACTTCAAAAATTATTTCTCTATTACGGCTGATTTAGGTATTAAGTTGGAGGTGAATATTCTTCTTAAAGATCTACATTTATTTATTGGATTAAGCCTCCTTTCAACTCTTATAAGCTGAATATCGATGGTGTAGCATAGATTCTAATGTGGTCTATGGTGGAATCATCAGAGATTCTAATGCTAATTTTATTTTGGCTTTTGTTGGTCCTTTACTTAATTGTGATGCCAACATTGCTACTACCTATGCGATTCTCCATGGTCTACGACTTTATTTCTCTCTTGATCTCATTAATAATTTTATTGAGGTTGATTCTAATTAATGCTTTTAGTCTTTTAACACTGTGGATGATACGGTTTTTTCTTATGCCTTTTTTTTTTTGAGGAGGGACATTAAGAACTTATTGAGCTTGTTGAACTGCTCTTTTTCTATTGTTCAAGAGTACAATGCTTGTACTTATTGGATTGCCAGGTGGGGGTATTGCTTGGATTCCATGGCTGATTTCTTAATTTCTAATATTCTTGTTCCTTTGAAAGGTCTTTTAAGAATGGATAAGATTAGTTTAACTTATGTTAATGTTTAATGGTGTTGTGGGTGTTGGTTTATTGCTGGTTATCTAGCTGTGTTTTTTCCATCCTATATATTTTAGTTGCCTGGACTGTTGGATCTTATTTCTCGAGTGGTTTGACTTGCTGCTTGGTTTTTGGGATCAATTTGCTATTCCTTTAACTTGGCTGGAATTTTTTGAGTCTATTTATGATCATTTCAATATTCCTATCTGATGCCATGGTTTTGGTGTTTGTTTAAGGCATTTTGAGGCCTGTTGGGTGTCAGTTTCCTGGTATAATGGGTTCTCTGATGTGGTGTTGTTGGCTTGTTCCTGGGTATTCTTTGGTGCTGCCCGTCAGCATGTTTGGGGTTGTTTGGTTGCTATTATCATTAACACTTGTTGGTTTTCTTAGGGTCTTTTCAACTTTGTTGTTGGCACTATCAGGTTTTTTTGGAGCTTGGTTTTCCTTGGTACTTTGATAGCTCTTAATACTAACCCGGGTAGTCAGGTGTCCTCTTGTTGGCTGGGTGATATGGTTTTGGCTGCCTATCTCTCGTTTATGTGGAAGTGATTTAGTGATATGTTTCTTATGTCTTCTTATATATATTTTAGGTTGTGGATTATGGCGTGGTCCCCTCATTGTCCTGATTGCTTTCCGGTTGGTGGTTATTGGTATTATTATTGGTGTTTTCATTGTTTTATCTATAACTATTATTTTTGTTATGATTTTTCTATGTATTATCCTTTTTTGCATAATGTGCTTACTGCAGGTGATCGTTGTGATGATCTCTTGGTGGGGAAGCTGGAGCCGACTACTGTTTCTTGTCACTTTCTATTTTTTTGGGTGCTCGCTCTTGTGCATCGTAGAATTCACCTACGTTGTTTTGTATTTTTTCTTAGTAGGGAACTCGAGCTCTTAGGTTTTTTGTTTTTATTTTTGTAGCTGTTCTGAGCAGTAGTGAGCTTGAGTTCCCTTTAAAGACTGTGTAATTATTTTTCTAATGAATGCATAGGCCACTCACCTTTAAAGACTGTGGGTTTCCTTTAAAAAAAGCCTCATAATTATAATAAAAGGTAAAATCAAAGATAAAATTTCAATCACAAAACTATGAAGCCCAATATAGGATAATCTAGAGCACTTTTGAGTTTCTCAAAATCCAGTGCTCCCTACTTCTCATCATTTAACCTAAAAGAAAATAACTTTTCAACTTTGAAGAATTCTCCTTTAAAATTTAAAAATATCATCATTATCTTAAACTTTAAAATTTCAAAAATATTTTTTCCTACTTTAATTGAGAGTATTTTAAGAGATTCACTTCTTTCGGCATATAATTAACCATATGGAGTTATCTTTTCTATCCCCTAAATTAAAATAAACTTATCTTACTTACCTAAGATAGAGGAAAATCTCTATGTATGTTGATATTTTATTAAAAAATAAAATTTAATTTTTAATACTAACATAGAATATCATTTCTATCTTTCGAGATGGTATATATTTATAATATAATATTTAATTATAAAAATAATTTCTTTTTGAATTATGTTTTTTCCCCACATTTTGTATAATGGTTTGAAATGTGTACTTGTTTAAACTAGCTTAGAGGAGGGCTCGAGTCCTATTTCTAAGATGTGTTAAACATAATAATTATATTAGGTGTATATGATAAATGAGTAGATAAACAGAGGAGATTGATAGTAAGAAAATCCAAATGCGTTTAGTTGGGTTGAGGATGTCCTTGATATAAGTTTTGGGCACTTAGTGCGCTTGGTCAAAATGAGAGTCATAATAGATGAGTCCTTGTGACCAAGGGGACTATTTAATAAGGATAAAATAGGTCTCAAGCTTTAGGGGAAAAATGCCTAAAAAATAAGTTAATATTGCATATGGATTCTATTATGCATTTTAATGCTGAACAAACCTTTTGATGTCATTTTCTTTGTCTCTAGCCATAACGCAAAGTTTTTTCCTCCACTCTTTAACATGATGATGAACTGAGAGACTCTCAAAGTTGACCCAAACTACTTTATTCTTCTATTATACTTCTTCTCATTCTCTCTTTTCCTTTTCTCCCACTCCTTTTGTCTTCTATATAATTCAATAATCATTTTTTATCTCACTATAGTTTACATAATTGAAACATCAAACTCCTTTTTAATTAATTTTCTGCATAATAATTTTTAGTTTTATAGTTACAATTCTTATTTTTTTTGCATACCTTTCCAATTTCTTGTTATGATTGTATCTCAAACATCTTAAACATTTTTCGATCATAGGTAGCTCTTCCATTTCACCCACTACAAGAAAGTTACAAATCTATGGGGTATTATTTTTTTGTAAAAAATAGTGACTAATTAGTGACAAAAAATTTTGAAGATTTTTTTGAGTGATGGATTTGCGGTGGATTTGAGGTGAAATTTCTGCCCCAAATTTGCGGTGAAAATTTCCATCAAAAATCTCCTGCAAGCGTAGATATATAAATAAATAAAAAAGGTTTTCTATTGCATTTTATCTCCGTGGTAGAGTGGGAAAAGGGTTGGTTTGCAAGACAAGCAGGTTTGAATCCCAGGCAGATCATGTTGCATAGGCAGTTTGGTCAAGCGGGAGGGGGCAGCCGGTCAGGCATGGGCTGCAATCACATAGGAACTAGCGTGCGATCATGCTCGAGCAGCCGATCATGAAGGCTCTGGAAGTCAGACGGTAAGGCAAGTGTGGGCAGTCGGTCAGGAAGGCAATCATGCTCGGACAACGGGCCATCGATTAGGTTCCAGTAACGAGAAGCCCATCAAGCTCAAATTTTTTTATTTTCCTATAGTGATCACTGCTGAATGTGGATTTTTCATATTCTTGAACTTGTACTATTTTGGTGACTACTTCATCTCATTATGATCATTTTTTATGTTATTAATTGTTCTTCTAAATTCATCTTCATGATTATTTTCTCTTCATAGTATTTTAGATTTCTTTTCTACCTTACGTATTTTTTTCCTTTTTCTTTTTCTTTTTCTTTTTTTTTTTTTTTTTTTCTTTTTCCTCCTTAAGTACTTGATTGATATTTTGTCTTAATTCTTTGGTGTGTTAACCCTCTTTGAAAAATTACTTCAAAATTATGTTTTTCATTGATTTGTTTAAGATTTGTTCTTTTCTTTCTCAAATTTTGGTATCAAACTTTCTTAGAAAAGTATTTCGGATGATAATTAGGATTTTTTATGTTAATTTAATGTTACCTATTTAGATTATCTTTGTTTTCTTCCAATATTTGTTTTTTTCTTCTTTCTTTCTTTTCTTTAATTATTTTATGTTTTTTCTTTCACTTAGCCCTTTCCTTTTATTATTAAAGCAATGTTATGCCAACCCACCACACGAAATTTAAACTTCAAGGGCAATGTTTTGTGAAGAATGGTGGAATATAATGCAGAACAAATAGGTTATGGTAGAAATCTAATTTTTGTAGGCATAAATTTTAATTATCTTAGATTATTTTAAACTACCTTATAAGTTGAATTGCCATCATATAAATTAAAAAAATAATGTTTATCATCCTAATAATTCATTTATAAATAGGACGTGATAATCATCAGTTTATGAAAAAAAAAAATCTTATTGATAAAAAAATTATACTGTCATATTCATTATGGAATAAGTAGATTTCTTGTATGATTATATCGTAAGATTGGAAAAGAAATCTAAATATTAATTTTGTTTGTGCAAAAATAGAAAAAAATATCTTCTATCTTGTTGCATCCTGAAATATTCATGGCGGTAGAGAAATATAAAGTTTAACTTCTCAACTTTGTACGAAGATCCATCACACAATCAGATAAATAGAGAGGGTGTAGCATTTATAAGAGACACCAAGATTTTTACGTGGAAAACCCCTGAAAAGGGGGAAAAACCACGGGGTCTAGCCTAGTTTGAATGAATCCACTAGTATTTGCATTGATTACAAATGAGGCCCTTTATTGGGGGAAGGCATTGGCTTGATGTAAATAAATTTACATCATATATGTAATGTTTTACATGGTGAAAACAATAAGAATCCTTGTTGATGTACTCGCTTGGTCGAAAGGACTATAATCGATGGGTGACGTAAGTCGAAAAACACTATACTCGGTGGGTGATAGAGATCAAAAGGATCGTTGTCTAACAACAGAGGTCAGAAGGATGGCATAAGGTACAAGCCCATAAATGGATATAATTCTAGCATCAGATAGATGTCCGCTGAAAGTCTGATGATGGGCAGAAGTCCAGCTTGGGGTAGAAATCTGGTAATGAGCGGAGGTCCGGCATCTGGTAGGAGTTCTATGTTAGTCAGGAGCCAGGGAGAACTCTGACATTAGATGGTATTCGGGCAGAACGCTGGTGCCACTTGAAAGTTGGGTGGAACTCTGACATCACTTGAAAGTTGGGTGGAACTCCAGCATCACTTGAAAGTTGGGCAGAACTCCAGCATCACTTGAAAGTTGGGCAGAACTCCAACGTCACTTAAAGGTCAGGAGGAACTCTGGTGCCACTTGAAAGTTTGGCGGAACTCCGGCGTCACTTGAAAGTTGGGCGGAAATTTGGCGTAACTTGAAAGTTGGGCGGAACTCCGGCGTCACTTGAAACTCGAGCGGAACTCCAACGATTGTCGAGGAGGATATTATTCCCTCCTCTTCTTCTACTCTCTTCTTCTTACTTTGGTCCCTACTTAAGAGAAATGATGGGTTATTTATAGTTTTCTAAGTATGGCATGGCTAGTAAATAGGAGGAAGATTGAGGGTAAATTTGGAGTGGTTTGAATGAACGACTGATACTGAATTCCTTGATTATGGACCAATTGTCAGATTTTTGAAAGTCTTAATGATATCAAAATTTGGAGATCTTGGGCTTGTTGGATTTGTCTCGACGAGATGCTCGATTCGACTATAAGATTGTCATGTTTGGAAATCGTTTGGCAATCCAAATCATGGTTTGAACCTTTCAACAACACTTTGGGCCTTCGATTTGAACCCATTGGTGCTCGAATTGAGTTTGGTGTCATTGGGTTCATATTTTTGAGATACTCAGTTTAACTATAAGTTTATTGAAATCGGAGTACAAATGGTCCCAGAATTAATTTTTAAAGTTTCCAACATGATTTTTGCCTCGAGATTCATGCCCATTCAAGATAAATTTTTGATGACATATCATATCTAAAGATTATGTATTATTATTTTCAATTAAGGGTGGACTAATCGAAAAGGTATTGATCATAAAATTTTTTTTTTTATATCTATTCTTCTTCCAATGAAGCATAAACAAAATCTTAAGCAATAATAAGCATGAGAAGTCCTCCCCTAATGGAGCTGTATTAAAATATATATTTTGCTAAAATAATTTATGGCATTTCTTGTATACAACAAATGGTGAAACATGATGATCTCCTCCAATTAAGATTATTTGGGTAATTCCAATAAATATTATTTGTATCTCTTTTATTTTTTTATTCTTCATTTAATAATAACTTCTCTTGTATTTTCATATTTATGATACCTTGGTTTACCCACCTTCAACCTACATAAGCTATTCCCTTTGTCATTCTTTTCTTTATGTAACTATACATAAATGGTTGGTTAATGAGGGTTAGCCAAGTCCCCATCGAAGTTTTCAAAAAAAAAAAAAAAAAAGTTAGGTTAGAAATTAAGCTAGAAGTGTGATATTGATTCTTATAGCCTTTTTAATGACATATATTAGTCATCAAGTGAGAGTGAGCCCTTTAATGAATGCTATAGGCAATGGTTGAAGTGCCATCCAAGATAGTTACAATAATATTGATGAAAAATGATTATGAAGCTAATGGAGGTTATGACGTACGTAGGTCCATTATGGTGATGAATAGAATTGCATTTGTGGCATAAATCTTATAAGAAATGTTTGCGACATAAGTTATGATGTTAGTATAGGTCTTATAGGAGTCAACTACGATGCACGCCTTAATCAATTAATGTGTTTCTATGAAATTGATCATGAGGATTATAACACTTAAAAATAGACATTGAAATCAACTAATGTTATTTTATTTGATCTTGATAGCCAACTCAACCTAAAGCTTTTGTAGTCGATTGACATTTGTCTAATGGTGTTGGTTTAATACTGATTTTTTTATCGATAAATTCTCCAATTGATGATACAAAAATATTACGTCATAGATTTTAACTTACCTTATGTTTGATCCCATAAGCCTGGAATTCACTTAGATTTTGAAGATCACAAATATTATTATTTATACTAATCAAAAGTTTAATTATATGTGCAAGATATTGATTTTTATATTAATCTTTTAGGCCAAGTAAAGATACCAATACTTAGCAAATGGGAGATAGAATTAGGACGAGGACTTGATGAAGCTAAAGAATTAAAAATGAGAAGATCATCGAAGAAATTGTGTTGGTTTATATTTTTTATTTTCTTGAGATTTTTGTATTTCAGGTATATAGTGGGTTGAGCAATCAAGCATACACACAAGAGCAAAAGTAAAAATAAGCAACTCAAAAGTTAATTCAAAAACTTGATTTTGTAATTGATCGTATTGTATGATCTCAATCATATCGTATGATAGAATTGATAATTTTGTAATTAATGATAATCAAGTGACATTAATTTTTATAATTTTAAATTTCATTGAAAGCTATAGGCAGTGGTTGAAGTGCGATCAAAGATAGTTGTAATATTACTGACAAAAAATGACTATGATTCTAATGGAGGTTATGATGTAGGTCTACTATGACGATGAATAAAGTAAGAATGGATTTTGTGGAATAAATCTTATAGTCAATGTTTGAGACATAAGTTGTGATTTTAGAATGATGCATCTTAGATTTTAAAAATTATGTTTTTATATCATATGAGTTTTTTATGATATCAAAATATTATCAAGTTGATTATTATTTCCCCTAACATATATTAGAAATATTTTTTTTGTGTTGTATGTGTGTAATAACATTTCAAAAAAATCATACTCTAGACTGCCAAAGACTTCAAGACAAATTAAATTAGGGTTTCTTGTAAATGAAGTCTATAATTTTTTCTATTTTTTTTAGTCTTAGAGAGTGTGAATGTAATTGGGTAATCATGCACATACACATTGGGGGAGTGAGTCAAAACTTAATTTTTTAAAACTAATCGTAATGTATAATTCTTAAATCATATTGGACAACTTGATATGATAGTTCCTATAGAATGAAGTTAATTGAACCATGCCTTGAAAATTTTCCTTTGAAGTGTTCGTACTATACAAAGTTGGATTTGTACATACGACATCTAGAGTATGAAATGGATATGTAGTAGTTCATCCTGAATGAATTCACCATGTCTTCAACTGATCGTATTGTATGAAGTGAGGTTTGTATAAATAATATCCAGGCTACAAAATGTGTGTGTACCAGTTTGTCCCATGAAAACACATAATTTTTTTCAACTATTTGTATTGTACGATATTGGATTCGTACAGACGATGTCTAGAATACAAAATGGGTGGGTTCATCCATATTTGTACCATATGAAGCATAATTTGTTTAAACTATTCATACTATATGAAATAGCATTTGTATAGATGATTCACATTGTATGAAATGGGTTCATACATTATCGTACCGGACGAACTTGTTCATATTTGAATTGTTTGTACTGTTTGATATCAGTTCTTACATACGACTGATATAGTACAAAAATAAGTTAGTACAGGATTTTATATGGATTTTTGAACTATTCGTACATACAAAGTATGATTGAACTATACGATCTGAGTACATTCAACTTGAAATTTTCAATTTTTTACATCTTTGTGTCCTAAAAAACTAACACTTAATTTTCTAATCATATTACTGTGAATTTTCTCTTGAGAGTGAAAAAGAGAGTGTTTTGCGAGAGTGTTTGGGACTGAAGTTTGAGAGATCTTGTAAATGGAAATTGTGAGGGGTTCACAAGGTTGCCCAAAGGTGAGGATCTCTTTGTGTGTTCTTCATATCGCTGCCCTACTTCTTTGAAGACTCTTGAGAGAAGATTTTCGGAGATGATTCGGCACTCTACTTTCATCAGAAAGATGAGAAAGGACACTGGTTCTTTACCATCACTAAGAGGGTGAGAAAGGATGTTGGTACTCTGTCATCACGTGGAGGGTGAGAAAGGATGCTTGTTCTCTACCATCACCAAGAGGGTGAGAAAGGATTTCGGTACTCTACCACACCGGGGTTGGTGAAAGAGTGGTTGTTGTAAGGGATTCTCTTCCTTGCTGTGGGAGAAAAAGGAGAGTCACTTTGATATAATGCAATACCTGAAGGAGTCTTATGGCAATGGACATAGGTCTAGTTGGACCAAACCACTACAAAATTTGGTATTCTTTTGTCTTTACTTTTTATTGCACATTTATTTTATTGGATTTTTATTTTTCTGTGGTTGAAAATTTTTTGTGAGAATCTATTGCAGTGCAACAAATATTAAATCATTTTTAATATTTCCAATAGAATTTTTTAAATTACCAATTCACCCTCCCCTCTTGGTTAGCCTTGGGACAATTATATTAGATATAACAACCTAATTGTACTTTTGTAATATAAGTCTTATATGAGTTAAGTACGATGCACATGTTATTATAATGCATGTGTTTCTATGAAATTGATCATGTGAATTATAACACTTAAGAAATTGATCATGAAATCAATTGATGTTACTTAAATTGACCTAAAAAGCCCACCCAACCAAAAGATTTCCTAGGCGATTGGCATTTGCCTAATGGTGGTGGTTTAAAAGTGATTTTTATCAATAATTTCTCCAATTTATGATGCAAATATATTATATCATAGATTTGAACATACATTATGTTGGATCCCACGAGCTTGGTGTACACTTGGATTTTGATGATCATAAAAATTATTAGTTATACTAATCAAAAGTTTAGTTATATGTTCAAGTTATTAAAAGATAGCAATACTTAGCACTTAGGAGTTGGAATCAAGAAGAGGACTTAATGAAGCTATGGAATTAAAAATGAGAAGACAGTCAAAGAAAGAAGACCATGGCATAAATTGTGTCAGTTTATTTATTTATTTTTTCTTAAGTCTGCTTGTATTTCAAGTATATTGTGAGTTTAACAACCATACACACAAATAAGAGTGAAATTAGAAATAAGCAACTCAAAAGTTAATTAAAACACTCGATTCTCTAATTCATCGTATTATGTGATTTCAATCATACTATATGATAGAAATGGCAGTTTTGTAATTTATGATAATCAAGTGGCATTAATTAAAATAAATTTAAAATTTAATAATCATATAAATAATTGCATTATACGATCCATATCATTCTGGACAATTAGTCATTTCAAATTAGAATTGACAATTTTTTTATATTTTCAAAAATAATCAAAGATAAATTTGAACTAATCATATTGGTCGAACCTATTTTTACAATATAAACTTTTTTCATCTTTATTAAAAATTTTCCTATTTTGGAACCTTAGATGATGGAGTCTAATAAAAAATAATTTTGTACTATATGATCTTAATCATACAGTCTAAATGAATAAAGTGTTTTTTGGATGAACCTCATTTTAATAGGACGATCCTATTCTTTAAGTTGGTTACTTGAACATATTATAATGTATGATATATTCATGCAATCAACCTAAAAAGTTTACGTATAGAGATTTTAAGGGGTTATTATAAAGATATTTTATAAAAACTTAGCTTTAGAAATGACATGAGAGATAAACAAAGGATTCTTCATAAAGTTCCTTCTTATAAATAGAGATTGGAAAGAATGAGGGAGATTTCTTGGAACGGTGTTCAAGTGATCTTTCTCAGAGAAGTGCATAAGGTTGTTCATCCTAAATTATATTCTTATTCCTCATATTATTATGCATGAGATTTCTTTGGAAAAAGAGCTTTGGAGAGTGTGTGGGAGACTCTTGGTTTAGCTGAGGAGGTGAGGGGTTGTATCTCTATCATGTTGAGTGTAAGAAGAAGTAGGCTTCTTCATAGATAAGTGGTGTAGAAAGTGTTCTTTATTACCCTATAAAGCAGAAGAACATATCTCCCTAGAGAAAAATTATTAGGTCTGGTGACTTGACCTATCTTTGCATTAGGACACCAATAAAAACATGAAATGTGGATGTATACATTTGCAATTTTTTTAATATAAATTTTTTTCTTTATGTCTTGTCAGCCCGATCAACCCGACCCACTAACCAAAAAATGGTTTGAATATAGAAATACAAGAATGGAAACCAATCATTTTTACTTTTCACCCGACATTTTCACTTCTCTCTCACTCTCTACCCTCGAACTCATGCGGTTCTTCAATCCTTTGGCATTTTCGTTATGCAATACCTTCTTCCCAGTGGTAGATGACGACGTTGGAGTACTTCTGCATTTAAGAAAAGGTAATGTTGTGCCTTTGTTGTGCCTATATTATGCATTTGCTACACTTTATGTGATATTTTATTTTTTTAGGATTTAGTGTTAATTTCATACATACTAGTTTGTTCAATGTGATATTAAAATAATTATGTTCTATATTTCAATCTTCTTCATAAATGAAAAAAACTTATGATGTGAAAGCTTTAAGTTGCACTTAATGTGCGCTCTAGTTTGTGCTTTATATGCGTTTAAGGTGCGCTTTATGTGCACTTTAGATTCACTTTAGGTGCACTTTAGGTGCGCTTTATCTGCGCTTTAGTTGCATTTTAAGTGCTTTTTAAGTGCGCTTTATTTACACTTTAGTTGCTCTTTGTTTGTGCTCTTCATAATTCCCTTTTATAATTCTTTTTTTTAGATGTTGTATCAAAGGCTAGTTACTTCTCGATGCTATGTTACAACTTTCAAAAAAAAATTAGGATGCTTTTGTTGAGATAATTGATGAAGAAATTGAGCATACTTTGAGGAATTTGAATATTTATCAATTTTTGAAGTTTCCAGCATTCCAGTAGTATATACCTCTTTTATATGAGATTCTAAAATTTTGGAACTCTGCTGATGAAGGCTTCATTGTGAATGGTCATTTACTTAAATTCACTACTGATGAGGTTGCTTTACTGACATGTTAGATTTTGAATAAGGAATTATGGATATATATATATATATATATTACTTTAAATATAATATGTTTGGTCAATTAAACAAAAATTTTCTCACATGTTTGTCTAACAAAGATGATGATATCAAATGGAAGATTGAACCACTCACTGGACCTCTATCAACTGAAATAAAACTTAAATGACAAAATTAGATGATTAATTGATAATGCTACTAAGTTAAAGACCTTTATAATGTTTTTGTTATCAAATCTTTTTTTCCACTAGATAACCATAAAATTCTTAGAAGGCTCATTTCTATATCAAATAATGTAAATGAGTTCTCTTCTATCAATTGGGCTTCATGTTTAAATAATTTCATGATCAAGGAATTTGATAAAATTGTTGACAAGTTTGCAATAGAAAAACTATTGGTTTACATCAATGGTTTTTTTTCTCTCCTACTGATAAGTTTCCTCTACTACTTTTATTTCCTCCCATAAAGGTATTTAATGTTAATTTATAATGTTTTATGTGTGGTATTATACTTTTTTTTTAAGAACACTTTTCATTAAATAAATCATCCAATCCAGAATTAAGATCACATTTTTTTTAGATGGGAGGAGAATACTAAAATATTCCTACCCAAGATAATACTACCACCTTATTTAAATTTTTGGGGAAAAAGAAGTATGTTTTAAGACTAAATTATTTATTTTTTTAAATCCAAATGCACCTAAAGCATATTTAAAGCATAACTAAAGCACATCTAAAGCACAATTAAAGCGCAACTAAAGCACAGCTAAAGCGCACCTAAAATGCACATAAAGCGCACCTAAAGTGCACCTAAAGTGCAACCTAATATTTCCTAATATTAGTTTTAAATTTTTTGCAGATTTATCTTATATTATAGAATGTTACAAATGAAGAAGCAAAAAAATTCAGGGCTGACTTAAATGATATTAAAAATCTAAAAATCTGACCTCATCAGTATTCCCACAAAATTTATTCACCACAACAAAAAAAGTCACACCCCTCCACCTCCCTCTCCCCATTCTCCTCATCAAGAACCACCTCAAAGTTTTCCTCAGCCGCCTACTCAACCTGCTACTCGATCTTCTAGTGAGCCACCTCTTGTAAAAGCTTAAGATTGGTCTACTATTCAAAATTAATAACTGGAAGCATTGCAAAATATGTGTAATAGAATTGAATAGAATTTGGACAGAAAAGTAGATCAACTTGAAGACAATTTAGAAAAATTTGAAGCAACTATAAATTTTTTACAATACAAATTCACGGACCATCTAACCAAATGTGAATATAATCCTAATAAACCTTATATAGCTACATCTTTCTCAAGTATACAATCAATAAAAAACTAAGAACTATAGCTTTTCCACTACCATCACCCAGTAATGATCTTCCTCCAGAATCACCCATTAAAGATTTTACCCTACCATCACCCAATAAAGATTTTCCTTCACCATCACCCATAATTGATGTTCCTCCTCCACCAGTAGCCAATACAGATATTATTCAACCACCAAGCACATCAAAAGTTGAGCTATTATA
The DNA here is from genome assembly GCA_019514585.1 of Dendrobium officinale. Lineage (NCBI taxonomy): Eukaryota > Viridiplantae > Streptophyta > Magnoliopsida > Asparagales > Orchidaceae > Dendrobium > Dendrobium officinale. The sequence goes on from CM033688.1 coordinate 18,534,504, forward strand.
GAGTTCTTCCAAGCAGATCATCCAATACCAACTATAAAAATAAAAAAGAAAAAAAGTTTATAATGACAATAAATAAACTGGAAGACTAGAGGTATTAATGAAGATCAAAGAGGTTATTTCTGTTAATAATGTAAAAATTGAACCTCAAACTGCACAGCATTAAATGGAATATCCAGGGAAAGATTTCCTAACTACTCAGCAACAAAGTTTTATAAATGAATGTTTCAGGTGCATTTTGTGTGCACTTTGGGTGGGCTTTAGGTGGGCTTTAGGTGCATTTTGTGTGCACTTTCGTTGCATTTTAGATATGATTTGGGTGTACTTTGGGTATGCTTTTGTTGTGCTTTGGGTGGGCTTTAGGTGCGTTTTTGTTGATCTTTTGTTATGCTTTTGTTGCGCTTTAATTTTTTTTTTTTTTTTTGTAAGGATGACATAATATTTGCTTCTGGTAACATAACAATAAACATAACATATATTAATGATCTGCTCATAAATCTTTTTTTTTCGGAGACAACCAAGTAAATGCTTTGCTTGTTTGTTATTAGAGAAGAGTAGGCTAATGACAAAGAAATTTCAACACTACTTATACATTTCTCCATTGCACATGGTAAATATAATTATTATTTATATCTATTTATCGCATTAGTTTTCTTATATTGCTATTTATTATAGTTATATAGGTAATACAATCAAGATTTTGAAATGTTCATCCCACACATTAATCCTGATTTTGTTAAAGAAAACAGTCTTATTATTCAACCCATAATTTTCAAAAAGCATTAGGTACTTATTATAGGCAGGTTGAAAGAGAAAGTCTGTAAATTATATGATCCCTTACAAAATCCTGAACACAAGGATATATATTATAAAGTTGTAAGTTAAATCCAAAATTTAAGCATCTTATTTTTTTCTCAATATGAATATAAAATAAAATAAAAGTTTTATTCATTTCAGATAAAATCCCTGCATGAAAGATACTAAAGGATCCTTTACAAACGATATAACAAAATGGAATTTACAAATTTTTCGTGGAATTCCATCTCAATCAAATGATGTTGACTGTGGAATGTTCGTGTGTAAATACATGGAGAAAGCCATTCTACGAAGAAAAGTGAACTGGCTTCTTATAAAGGTTGGAAAAAATATATGCCAAAATTTAGGGCATAGTTAGGATATTTTCTTTTTCTTACTACGAAGAAGTAAAATTATTTTAACAAAAAATTTAAATTTTGTACATGTGTTGTAAATCTGAATATTTTAGTATTTAAATGTTAATATATATAGTTTTATATGTTTTGTAACTTTTGTATATTTAAAAATTTGAAGTTATATAAATTGTAATTTATTAAGAACAACCAAAGTGCACCCAAAGCGTACCAAGTGCACCCAAAGCACACCAAAAGTGCACCCCAAAGCGCACCCAAACTCCATCAAAAGCGCACCGAAAGAGTACCTAAAGCATACCCAAAGTGCAATAAAAGCACACTCAAAGCGTAACAGAAGTATAGTTGAAATTCTTATAATAAATAATTATTATAAAAAAAATTCCTAATTGAAATTCAGTACTTATTACAATAAATATTCACAAGTTCCCAATTAATATTATTACAATGAAAATTCATTAAATTCAAACTTTGAGGTAATGAAATCCATCATCAATCTGGTGTACTCAGCACCCGGTTGGCTTATTGGTTGATCGATTTTATATTTCTCACTAAAATATTTAGGCATGCTTGAGAAGTTCATCTGTGTTAAAGAAGAATCATCCATTATTTTTTCCCCACCAAAGGTTTCTTCTCTGTTAAAAATTACAGCTTTAGTCTTAGGTATGGTATAATATAATTGACAGGTTATTAAAATTTACTCTTAGGCCACTTCTTCTTTTTCCGAATGGCTTTTCAGTTTTTCATTAGATATGTCTTTAGTTCTACGCTTTAGAGGATCTTCAAATTTGCACTGCCACCTTGGGATCTTGCAACATACTTCTGATTTTTTTTTCTTGCCACCAAGAATTAAGTATGCATTTTCAGCCATATCTTTCATTGAGGCAATAATATACTCCTCTACCTCCTCATTCCCTTGAGCTTCTATGCTCATTTGATATGAAAATCTGCTCACTTGATTTCTAAATATGAATCCCCTACTACCTTTAAAGTTATTATTTCTTTTAGCATTACCCAAGTTACCTGAAAAAATATCTTTTTGAGCCATTATTGACTATAACAGCAGTAGGTACTTCTCAAGGATTTTAGCAATATCCAACTATCTCAAAACCCTCAAACAGTGAGAACACAACAATCCCATGTTATCATACTTCATACAATTGCATTGAGTGTTACCTCTATTGTATCAAATTCAATCACCCAAGGATGATGTTGATCCTTATTCTTTATATAGTTGACTAAAAACTTTGAAGAATCAGTCAAGATGAAGTCTATACTCATTCCTCCCACACCCTATATAAATTCTTCCTCAAAAAATGAATATAGTTTTCTTGAGTAAAATTGAGCAGCTTGCTTTAATATTGAGCTGGTCTTTATCACACGAACAATTTCATACTGAATGCATTTGTACTTTTCATCCTGTTCGTTTCACTGCCAATTCAGTAGTACCATTTCTAACCCAAGAAAATAATCAGTTAATGGACTTGTTGGCTTTGAAATGCCATGACACATATTATTAGTGCACTCGCTACGTTGCATGGATAAAATGCACATGCTAAAACAATCCTTATTGAAAGCTGTTGAGCACTTTCTCCTTATCTTATAAAGATCCTACAACCATTCATGGTTATGAAGGTTCCCTTCCTTAATCATTTTAGCCCATGCCTCCTCAAACACTTTCACAGAATCACACTTCCTCAAATACTTAGAAGAGTTCTTGGCTTGATTGTTACTATTGAAGATAAGTAATTTTGATGGAACCTTTTTAAAGATGTGCCATTGGCATAATCTATGACAAGTGTGAGGTAATGCTTCTTCTAATTCCCTAACCATAGCTTGGTCCTGATTAGTGAATATTATTGTTGGATGTTTATTACCTATTATTCCTACAAATGTTTTAATCAACCATGTAAAACTTTCAATTGTTTCTTCTAATAAAAAAATAACCCCTAACAAAATATTATGCTAATAATTGTTAACACCAACACATGGTGTACATACAAAATTATACTTGTTGATTAAAAAATTTAACAATCTATGATACTCATCAATTTGAACAACCCATGCGAACATGTGGTCCTCAACTTGTCAATCTTTAAATAATTGAATCAAAAAATTAGTGTCACCAAATTCAATCCTTGCTCTTTTCTCCTTCTAAATAAAATTGTAGGCATCTCTCTTAGAGAAACTAACATTCTCATATCCTCTAACTTCCTCTGTAAGGTAGGCATATGCATCAATAGTTCTAATCCTTGCATCTGTCTTTGATTTTAGGACGGAAGCTTTTTCCTCAACAATATTCCTATATAATCTCAAAAGGTGTCGGTCGGCTTGGCTAGCCAATTCATGGTTGTGGGATTCAATAAATCTTTTGACATGCTAGTAACCATCTTCATCAACTGTAAACCTCACCATAGATGGACAACCGATTCTAACATCTGGTTTAGTAAATTTCTTTCTTGAATTCAAATCAATACTTTTTTTTTTAAACCGGCTTTTGAATAGACAAAGTCCTTGTATTTTATCTTCCTAGAATTTGGCTAGAAACTATGATGATCCTTTCGGATGCTAAAGCCATTATCATGGGCATAGGTACAATAACATTCATATGCTTCTCTCCCATCTTTATAAACAGCCTGAAATGAGAAGTAAAGATTACAAAGATCAACCAAAGCGCAACCAAACGGCAACAAAAGTGCACCTAAAGTGCACCAAAAATGCACCTAAAGCGCACCTAAAGTGCACCTAAAGCGCACCCTTGTTCAAGATAAAGGAGAATGACAGTGAAATTCTCAGGGAATTGACATAAATCAAGTTGACAGAACCAATATAAAAAATTGATTTACAATTTCTTTTCTAATTTTTAGTTAATTGCAATCTCATCACGTGCATAGCTTTTGTTAAATTATTGTTAATCTTATAAAAACATATATATATATATATATATATATATATATATATATATATATATATATATATATATATATATATATATATATATATATATATATATATATATTATATATATATATATATATATATATATATATATATATATATATATATATTGTAATTTATTTTTATAAATATTAAAAAAATTATATGTTATTTATTTTTACTCTATTGTAATAAAATTATTTTTTAAAGCAAAAGAATCAATTTCACTTGGTGCTTTAAAAAAAAATAATAAAAATAAAATAAAAATAAAACAACAACAACACTTTATATGACAAGTTTTATTGCACATTCATTAAATGCATGCTAATAAAATTTTTAAAATAAAAATTTATTATGAATATTTTAGTTATATTTTTATTTTTAAAATGAAAAAATTATTAAGTATATCACAGATAATTATAATTGTCAATATTTATTTACAAGTGCACAAAATACACATGAATAAAAATTAAAAAACTAAAAAAATAATATCATTTTGTTTAATATTTTTTAAAAAAATTAAGAAAATAATAAATTCTCATTTAGAAGAAAATCTCTTTGTTATGAGATTTTTTATTTTGAATTGTTTGATGAACTTTAGGAGGATATGAAATAAACAAGATCAAATATAGGATATATGACAAACATCAATATGTCAAAATTTTTTATTAGAATGTTCTAACCCTAATTTAGTTAAGGCCTTATTATTGTCAAATTTGCTTTGAGCTTAATATATAATTAATTAATACAAAATTCCTATTTTTTTATTTTAAAGAAAATATAATGACTATAAAACTCATGTCTATCAAATTTCTATTAGAATATCCTCAACATCAGTACAAACTTAATAAACATTAAATTTTAAAATAAAATTAGAATAAGCATGCAAGGGCGGAACTGTAGTGTGCTTAGGGAGAATTTTTATTTGGCTCGGTTGACCGGATGCAATAAACATCCGATCGTAGGCAAAAAAATTCCTGTACCGAGTTTTTTAAAAAAACTCGGTACACCTCGGTACAGGCGTTTTTTTGCCTAGGACCAGATGTTCCTCTGCATCCGGTCGGAGGACGTAATAACGGCTCACTTAGGGGGGGCAATTGCCCCCCCTCAAAAAAAAAAATTTATATGAGTAAAATTGTTTTTAAAAAAAAATTATAATAGAGTAAAAAATTTTTTTGCCCCTCCTTAAATTTTTTTTGCCCCCCCTAAAAAATTTTTTTTTTCCTCTTTTGTCCTAACTTGTCCTAAAATATCTATATATTTCTTCACATTTAGTTCTAATATTCTCTTTCATGCTTTTAATAACAATTTAATTATACATTTTTTCTTTATTTTTCTTACTTAATTTTTTAAAAAAACTTTTCTTAATGTATAGATATATAATATTATTTTTTCTAATATTTAATTATTTTTGCCCCCCCCCCTCCCCCTCAAAATTAAAGCCGGTTCCGCCCCTGTAAGCATGTAATAAATGGAAACATAATATATTATTTTACGTTAATGCTAACAATAGTGACATGCTCTGCATTGTCTTACATTAGCATGTGTTTTTGACTTGTAGCAATGTAAATCCCCATTATTTTCTACTAATGTGTGTGTGTGTTTATATATATACACACACACCAAATATGAAAATAATGAAAGTACATATACATTTATAATAAACTTACCAGTCAAGTCATAATGTAACTTGAGTACTTGATGTATATCATTTTCACGAATCTTTAAATATAACAATTTGATTGAGAAGTTAAATTTATGCATGAATTACATGAAATTATGACTTATTTGATGTTTTTTTTATGATTTAAATATATGATTAATAAATTTTAGAATTGGACTTAGAGCAAACTCATTCTCATATACAACTTATTAATATAAAATTTAAGAAAAAACCCAAGTGTTGTGACTGTGCAAACTCCTTAGTTATTACATTCAAAAAAAGGGAGAAGAGTGGGAATAATTTCTCTCCCATGCTCTTGCTCTTGGGTTTTCATGTTTGGCTAGAGGGAGAATAGCAGGAACAATTTCTCTCACGTAGATGAAACTACTATACAAGAACTTAATGTGAAGGTAAAGATTTAATGGTGAAAAGTGGGATCTGAAGAGGCACAAATAAAATATAGTAGATGCCAAATAGTCCCTAATGACCAATATGAAAAGAATGCACACCGGTAATAGAGAATATTAAGTATTGAATGAGTATTATTTAGATCATAAAAAAGGAATTATATATAATATGCACGGTAAAATATAGAAATATGAATAGATTTTTAATAAATATTAGAAAGACTAAAAGGGTAATAGGAAATTCAAAGGATTTATTCATTTATTTGTTTAAATAAAAAATATTTATATTTTAATTATTTTTAAATTATTAATTAATCAAAATAATAAATCAAATGTCATGATTCTATTTAAATAATTAAAATGAAAGGATAAGATTTGAATTAAAATTATAAAAAAAATGGAATATGAAGCAGAGGATATGAATGGGTAATTATTAAATATAAAGAAAGACAAAGAGACATTAGGAAACTCAAAGTATTTATTCATTTATTTGCGTAAATGATAAATAATGATATATATCTTGATTTTAAAATCATGAATTAATCACAAAAGAATAATAAATTAAATGTCATGATTTTATTTGGATAATTAAAATAAAAGTTAAGACAATAAAAAAAAAAGAAATATGAATTATAGGATATGAATAGAAGAATACAAATGGATATTTAATACATATGAAGAAAGACTAAGAGGCAATAATGAGATTTAAAAAAATGTATTCATTTATTTGCTTACATATTAATTAATTTTAAATAACTAATTAATTATAAAATATAATAAATCAAAGCTTATAATCCAAATTGAATATTTAAAATGAAAGGCTAGGATTTAAGTTAAGATCATTACAAAAAAAAAAGCATAAGATAAAGGAATATGAATTGGTATTTAATAAAGATAAAGAAAGACTAAGAGGTATTAGTGAAATCAAAGGATTTATTCATTTATTTGCTTAGATGAAAAGTAATTACATATTAATTATTTTTAAAATTACTAATTAACTATAAAATTTAATAAATTAAAGCTCATAACTTAATTTGAATAGTTAAAATGAAAGGTTAGGATTTAAGTTAAGATCATTAAAAAAAATGAAATGTAAGATAGAGAAATATGAATGGGTATTTAGTAAAGATAAAGGAAGACTAACAGACATTAATAAATTCAAAGGATTTATTCATTTATTTTCTTAAATAAAAAGTAATTATAAATTCATTATTTTTTAAATTATTAATTAATTATAAAAAGATAATAAATAGAATGTTATGATTCTATTTGAATAATTAAAAATAAAATTAAGACTATTATTGGGGCTAGAATATACATAGTAATAGAGTTAAAATCCTATGTTTTAGTGTTGCATGGATATCCAACTCACACACTGAGAACACATGATTTTTTACGTGAAAAATCCTAGAAAGGGGAAAATCATGGGGCCTGACCCAGTCGAAAATGATTCCACTAGAATTTGAGTATATTATCGTGGGCTGACTCACCCTCGAAGGTGATCATATTACAAATATCATATGTACAGTTGAAGTCGGTGATAGATGAAAGTCCGACATCACTTGGTGGTCGGTAGAACTTTAGGGTCACTTGGTGGTCTAACAAAAGTCTAGTCACTTGGAAGTTTAGGCATCAATCAAAAAAATCTACATCTATTAGTGATTTGATGGAACTCTGGCATCAAGAAGTGGTCTGATGGATGTTCGATGGAAATCTAGTGTCAGTTGGAGGTTCGGTAGAACTCTGGGCATCAGGTGGTGGTCTAGTAGAACTCCAGCGTCAGGTGATGGTCCAACAGAACTCTAAGCATCAGGTGGTGATCCGATGGAACTCTAGTATCAGGTGGTGGTCTGGGAGTACTCTAGACATCAGGTGGGGGTCTGATGGAACTCCAGGCATCATGTGGTGGTCTGGCATAATTTTGACATCTCGTGGTAGTCCGGTGGAACTCTGGGCGGTGGTCGAAGAGGAGCGAGGAGGGAAGAGCAATCTCCGATCTCTCTATAACTTCTCTTCCTTTTTATTGGGCCCCTTTCAAAAGAAAGGAGGGGTTTATTTATAGATTTTCTAGAGTGGCATGGCCCTCTTGGTGGAAGTTTTGAAAAAGGGGTTTTTTGAAAGATTTAATCGTATTTGGGCTATTTTATGTTAAATTTAAAGTCTCAAAATTGAGCGCCTAATTATAAATAATAAATTGCCCCTGAAGGCAAAGATATCGTTCACTAACATGTTCAGATAATGAAACTAAAAGTTATCATCCCAATTGTAGTAATTCAATTCAAATAAGAATCAAATATGATCTCGAAGGGTCAAAGCGAGATTCATCACTAGTCGACCACTATAATCTGGATGATAGATCATTAATTTCATATTCCAAATCACAATAATGAATGATATATCTCCCCAAGGAAAGAAAATATCACTTATTATTGATCGATAGAATATGATGATAATGATCTTTGCCAACTTCATTTTCATAAAGAAGATTAATTTTGAATTTTGAAAATTGATTTTGAAAAAGTGGATGTGGATTCTAAATCTCCTACGAGTGCAAGCCCTCATAATTAATTACATTGTAGGAAACTGAAGTCTCCAACAAAAACTCTCAATTAAAATAATGATAAAAAATTTATTTAGAGATTTTCTAGGATTGATGTCAAATGATACAAAATGGAATTTAAAATGAGATTGGAGCAAAATTGAACACTTTTTTTTGGGGTCAAAGGAAGAAAATTATAAAACACTTTCAAATTCTGAAATAATTTAGAAGTGCCCTGATCTAAGCTAAGTGTTAGGCTTTAAATTTTGGATTGATATTTAGAGTTTAGTAGAGGTTACCCCAAGGGTTGGAATGGTCATTTTAGTCAACTTGACCATTTTGACCCTTAAGGAGCTTTTGGGTCAACCTAGGTTGACTTGGTCAATCAAGTTGGCCTAGGGTTTGGGTTTGGGTCCAATGGATCCAAAATGAAATTTATGATTTATTGGGATAGGTTTAGAGGATTTAGGAGGGAGAGTCATGCTATATTTTGAGGAAAATACCAAAAATACCTTAAAGGGCATTTTGGTCATTTTGACCCCTGGTCAACACTAGGTCAAACTGGATTAAAAAAAGTGTAGATTTGTGGTCACGAGGTCTTAACAAAGGCCATGGGTGTGGTGGAAGGTTTGAAAGGGGTCTCAAGGTCAAATTCCACATGTTGGCATGTCCATTAGCATAAGTTCTAAATATTTGAAGGTTTTACAGCCTTTGGAGATTAACCTAGGTTTTGGGGTTATAGACCTCCAAATGAGCTCAAATTTGGAGGGTTAATACTAGAGGAATCTCATATCAATATGCACTTGATAGACTCTGAATCAAATTCTAACTAACTGAGTTTCCACGTGATAGAAAATTCATTTAGAATAGGCTTCGAGATTTAGGCTTTTAGGCTTGGGTTTTGACTTAAAATTTTGAATTTAAGATAGATTTTGAGTTGGAATGATTGTTGTTGAATTGTTCATATCAATAATAACCATAAAGATGGTTAAAATTGATTGAGCATGATTGAGGGCTGGATAGATTATTGATTGAAGATTGGGTTGAGTGTTGATGGAGGGTTAGGTTAAGAGTTAGTTGAGATCTCTATGGATGACAAGTGTACAACTATCCTCCATTGGATCCCCAACTAAGCAATTGCAAAAAGTCTTGATGACTTAATACAAAAATGAGGTCAATAAATGAATCTACAATATATATAGTAGAAGGAACTTTTGATGCACATATTGACGTTGACCGAATGGATGGATAGAATTATAGATGTTGATTCTAAGGAGAGGGAGAGCCAGGCCTTAGGGAATCAGAACTGAGTGGATACTAGGGTTATGCCATATAGTATGTTATCCACCACTAGTGATTCTAATCCTAAGGAAAGGGATCACCTAACCTAAAAGAAAAGAAAGGTAGAAGGTAGAATTAGGATCGTGCCACAAAGGGCGTTATCCACAACTAGTGATTCCAATCCTAAGGGAATGTATCACCTAACACAAAGGAAAAGAAAGGTAGAAGGTAGAACTAGGATTGTGTTACAAAGGGTGTTATCCACCACTAGTGATTCCAATCCTAAGGGAAGGCATCACCTAATCCAAAGGAAAGGAAAGGTACATGGTAGACCTAGGATGGTACCACAAAGGGCGCTATCCACCACTAGTTATTCCAATCCTAAGGGAAGGAATCACCTAACAAAAGAAAACGAAGGTAGAAGGTAGAATTAGGATGGTGTCGCAAAGGGCATTATCCACCACTATGAAATTACTAGATGCACCAAGAGGGGGGTGAATTGGATGATTAAAAACTTATTTAATGAAAAGAAATCTCTTTTTATGACTTTATGCGGAAGAAAATTTCATTCACAATAAAAAGATAGATAATCAAATTCATCCACGCAATTAACCACAATAAAAATAAATGCGGAAATAAAGTGCAGAAAAAATAAATGAAAGAACACACCAATTTATAGTGGTTCGGTCAAACCATGACCTACGTCCACTCCCCGGAGGCACCCTCCGAGTATTACACTAAACCTTTAGTGATTCTCCTTTAGTTCCCACAGCTAGGCGAAGAAGCCCTTACACAATCACTTCCACCTTCTCCGGTGCGGCGGAGGAGCCGGGTCCTTTGACACCAATAAAATCTTCTTCTTCCCAAAACTTCCTTCAAGACGAACCTTGAATCTGATGGTACTGAGGTGCAAGCTCGCCGGAGCAACCGTGTGATTCCTTCACACTCCCTTGAAACCCCCTCCAAAGATCTTCTCCCTCTCTCAAACTTCACCTTTTCCTCTCTCCCTTTCAAGTCCTCTCTTCAAGTTTTCTCCAAAAGAACAAAGACACAATGGCTGCCAAAAGACTCTTACAAAGTCTTATGAGAGTGCTTAAATAGAGGGCTCAAAAAACCCTAAAAATACTCAATTCAGCTTCAAATATCGTACCGTACGATCTCAAGATCGTCTAGTACGATGTGCAAGAATTGACCTGTTAGTACTGTACGATCCAGTTAGTACAGTACGATCCAGTTCGTACAGCACGATCCAAATGACAAATTTCAGCCGTTTTGATTGCATAATCTCAAGATTAACTTAGGCAATATTTTAAACATCGTACCGTATGATTATGATCGTACCGTATGATTATGATCGTAAAGTACGATTATACAACTGTTCAAATTCAAAATTTTGCCTAATTTAATGGACGGCGGGCTTTCTAATTATAGCATATCATATAGTACGATGTGGTGAACGTACAGTACGATTACTTATATTCAAAATTAATTTTTTCAAGAAAAATAAATATTTTAATTTATTTCTGTTACATCAGATCGTACAGTACGAAATAAATTTGTACCGTACGATGAACATAAAAGTTAAAATATTCATAATCATTTTTTACTCCCTTTGTGTGTGTGCAAGATCAACAAACTAACATACATCATTATAAGACTTGACTCAATAAATGAAAATTACATTTAATACGATTAATTCTACGCAATCTTGAGCCTTGAATCTTCAAAGAACCGTGCATGATGTACCTGAAATATTAGTTAACATAGAAAGAAATATGCTCTGCAAAATACCAGGAGAAATATTAATAAATATTATTTGTTATCATCAAAATCATAAACTTGGAAGCCCGAGTTGCCACAATCTCCCCCTTTTTGATGATGTCAAATTATATTGGTTGACTTTGCAAATTAAAAAAAATTACTCCTAAACTCCCCCTTAGTAAAAGAATTAAATTAAAAATTAGGGGAAAGCTTCCTTTTTTTTTTATTTTTTTTTTTTAAAAATAAAAAAAATAAATCAAAAAATAACATCAAAATGCAAAAAATCTACAATACTTTCTCCCCCTTTGACATTATCAAAAAGAAGAGATAAAATATATTATAAAATAACAACATAATAACGAAACAAAAACATACAATTATATAAAACAAGTTAAACATACAAAAATAAAAAAACATACAAAACACATAAACAAAACACATAAACAAAACACACAAACAAACCTTAACATACTTATACCTCATCATCTTGCTCCTGTTCTGATGAATTAGAAACTAAGTCTGCCCAGGAGACTTTTTGCTTTTTATGTTTTTCCCATATTACAAACGGTTTGTTTTTACTCTTTTCCTTTGCAGGAAGATTTTTTAAGTTGGGGAATTCACGCTTCAAATGTCCGGGTTTCCTACACCCAAAGCAAATTATGTCAGAAGAAAACTTAACATTTTTACAAATTTTTACCTTTACTCTGCTTTTGTTGATGTTCATGCTTGTGCTTCAATAGACTTTCAAATTTATTTGTTATCAATGATATCTCCTTGCTTGCTTTCATCATCTACTAAGTCATGTTCATCTGTGTGTTTGGCTTTAACACAATAGTCTTCTCGTCATCTGCATCCAAAAATCTTTGACTCACATTTTGCTCGTAGGCAATGAGTGAGCCGATTAGATTATCTATAGAATAAGCATTCAAATCTTTTGATTCACATATAGCTGTGACTTTGGCATCAAATTTATCAAGTAAAGAACATAAAATTTTACTAACTTTTTCAACATTTGAAAGTTCTCTACCTAAATCATGAAATGACATCACAATTTGATTAAATCTAGTAAACATGTCTAAGAAAGTCTCATATTGTTTCATGCTTAAAAGTTCATAATCACGCATTAGAATATTCAATTTAGACTGTTTGACTTCACTAGTACCTTCATACGAAATGCATAATCTATCCCAAATTTCTTTCCCAGTAGTACATGTAGAGATTCTCATGCAACGTTAGAATTTAATGCACAGAAAAAATAATTCAAATATTTAGCATTTAGTTGTGCATTGACTAGTTCTATTCTACTCCATTCAGTAAAAGGAATATTAATTTTGACTCCATCTATCATACGTGAAGGTACAGAATAGCCAGTTTGAATCATATTCCACATTCGATAATCATATGATTGCAAAAATGTTGACATTCGAATTTTCCAAAAATTAAAAAAAATATTTTCAAATAAAGGTGGTCGTGTGATACAATAGCCTTCCGCAATGTTACGATTTCCAAAATATGCCATGATCAATTTTTTCAAGGTTTTCTAAAACACTACTTTTGAAACCCGCTCTGATACCAATTGAAATTACTAGATGCGCCAAGAGGGGGGTGAATTGGATGATTAAAAACTTCTTTAATGAAAAGAAATCTCTTTTTATGACTTTATGCAGAAGTGAATTTCATTCACAATTAAAAGATAGATAATCAAATTCATCCACACAATTAACCACAATAAAAATAAATGCGAAAATAAAGTGCAAAAAAAATAAAGAAAAGAACACACCAATTTATAGTGGTTCGGTCAAACCATGACCTACGTCCACTCCCCGGAGGCACCCTCCGAGTATTACACTAAACCTTTAGTGATTCTTCTTTAGCTCCCACAGCTAGGCGGAGAAGCCCTTACACAATCACTTCCACCTTCCCCGGTGCGGCAGAGGAGCCGGGTCCTTTGACACCAATGGAATCTTCTACTTCCCAAAACTTCCTTCAAGATGAACATTGAATCTGATGGTACTGAGGTGCAAGCTCACCGGAGCAACCGTGTGATCTCCTACACACTCCCTTGAAACCCCCTCCAAAGATCTTCTCCCTCTCTCAAACTTCACCTTTTCCTCTCTCCCTTTCAAGTCCTCTCTTCAAGTTTTCTCCAAAAGAACAAAGACACAATAGCTGCCAAAAGACTCTTACAAAGTCTTATGAGAGTGCTTAAATAGAGGGCTAAAAAAACCCTAAAAATACTCAATTTAGCCGTCAAATATCGTACTGTACGATCTCAAGATCGTCCAGTACGATGTGCATGAATTGACCAGTTAGTACAGTACGATCCAGTTCGTACAGTACGATCCAAATGACAAATTTCAGCCGTTTTGATTGCATAATCTCAATATTAACTTAGGTAATATTTTAAACATCGTACCGTACGATTATGATCGTACAGTAAGATTATACAACTGTTCAAATTCAAATTTTTGCCTAATTTAATGGACGGCGGGCTTTCTAATTATAACAGATTGTATAGTACGATGTGGTGAACGTACAGTACGATTAGTTATATTTAAAATTAATTTTTTCAGGAAAAATAAATATTTTAATTTATTTCTGTTACACCAGATCGTACAGTACGAATTAAATTCGTACCGTACGATGAACAGAAAAGTTAAAATATTCATAATCATTTTTTGCTCCCTCTGTGTGTGTGCATTATCAACAAACTAACATACATCATTATAAGACTTGACTCAATAAATGAAAATTACAGACTCATTTAATACGATCAATTCTACGCAATCTTGAGCCTTGAATCTTCAAAGAACCATGCATGATGTACCTGAAATATTAGTTAACATAGAAAGAAATATGCTCTGTAAATACCAGGAGAAATAAAAGATTAATAAATATTATTTGTTATCATCAAAATCATAAACTTAGAAGCCCGAGTTGCAACAATCTCCCCCTTTTTGATGATGTCAAATAATATTGGTTGACTTTGCAAATTAAAAAAAATTTCTCCTAAACTCCCCCTTAGTAAAAGAATTAAATTAAAAATTAGGGGAAAGCTTCCTTTTTTTTAAATTTTTTTTTTAAAAAAAAAGATAAATAAATAACATCAAAAATTAAAACAAAATGTAAAATCTACAATACTTTCTCCCCCTTTGACATTATCAAAAAGAAGAGATAAAATATATTATAAAATAACAACATAAAAATGAAACAAAAACATACAATTATATAAAATAAGTTAAACATACAAAAATAAAAAAACATACAAAACACATAAACAAAAACACATAAACAAAACACACAAACAAACCTTAACATACTTATACCTCATCATCTTGCTCCTGTTCTGATGAATCAGAAACTAAGTCTGCCCAGGAGACTTTTTGCTTATTATCTTTTCTCCATATTACAAACGGTTTGTTTTTACTCTTTTCCTTTGCAGGAAGATTTTTTAAGTTGGGGCATTCACGCTTCAAATGTCCGGGTTTCCTACGCCCAAAGCAAATTATGTCAGAAGAAAACTTAACATTTTTACAATTTTTACCTTTACTCTGCTTTTGTTGATGTTCATGCTTGTGCTTCAATAGACTTTCAAATTTATTTGTTATCAATGATATCTCCTTGCTTTCATCATCTACTAAGCCATGTTCGTCTGTGTGTTTGGCTTTTAACACAATAGTCTTCTCGTCATCTGCATCCAAAAATCTTTGACTCACACTTTGCTCGTAGGCAATGAGTGAGCCGATTAGATTATCTATAGAATAAGCATTCAAATCTTTTGATTCACATATAGCTGTGACTTTGGCATCAAATTTATCAAGTAAAGAACATAAAATTTTACTAACTTTTTCAACATTTGAAAGTTCTCTACCTAAATGATGAAATGACATCACAATTTGATTAAATCTAGTAAACATTTCTAAGATAGTCTCATATTGTTTCGTGCTTAAAAGTTCATAATCACACATTAGAATATTCAATTTAGACTGTTTGACTTCACTAGTACCTTCATACGAAATGCATAATCTATCCCAAATTTCTTTCTGAGTAGTACATGTAGAGATTCTCATGCAACGTTAGAATTTAATGCACAGAAAAAAAAATTCAAATATTTAACATTTAGTTGTGCATTGACTAGTTCTATTCTACTCCATTCAGTAAAAGGAATATTAATTTTGACTCCATCTATCATACGTGAAGGTACAGAATAGCTAGTTTGAATCATATTCCACATTCGATAATCAATTGATTGCAAAAATGTTGACATTCGAATTTTCCAAAAATTAAAAGAAATATTTTCAAATAAAGGTGGTCGTGTGATACAATAGCCTTCCGCAATGTTACGATTTCCAAAATATGCCATGATCAATTTTTTCAAGGTTTTCTAAAACACTACTTTTGAAACCCGCTCTGAAACCAATTGAAATTACTAGATGTGCCACGAGGGGGGTGAATTGGATGATTAAAAACTTCTTTAATGAAAAGAAATCTTTTTTTATGACTTTATGCAGAAGCGAATTTCATTCACAATAAAAAGATGGATAATCAAATTCATCCACACAATTAACCACAATAAAAATAAATGCGGAAATAAAGTGCAAAAAAAATAAAGGAAAGTACACACCAATTTATAGTGGTTCGGTCAAACCATGACCTACGTCCACTCCCCGGAGGCACCCTCCGAGTATTACACTAAACCTTTAGTGATTCTCTTTTAGCTCCCACAGCTAGGCGGAGAAGCCCTTACACAATCACTTCCACCTTCCCCAGTGCGGCAGAGGAGCCGGGTCCTTTGACACCAATGAGATCTTCTACTTCCCAAAACTTCCTTCAAGACGAACATTGAATCCGATGGTACTGAGGTGCAAGCTCGCCAGAGCAACCGTGTGATCTCCTTCATACTCCCTTGAAACCCCCACCAAAGATCTTCTCCCTCTCTCAAACTTCACCTTTTCCTCTCTCTCTTTCAAGTCCTCTCTTCAAGTTTTCTCCAAAAGAACAAAGACACAATGGCTGCCAAAAGACTCTTACAAAGTCTTATGAGAGTGCTTAAATAGAGGGCTAAAAAAACCCTAAAAATACTCAATTTAGCCGTCAAATATCGTACTGTACGATCTCAAGATAGTCCAGTACGATGTGCATGAATTGACCAGTTAGTACAATACGATCCAGTTCGTACAGTACGATCCAAATGACAAATTTCAGCCATTTTGATTGCATAATCTCAAGATTAACTTAGGTACTATTTTAAACATCGGACCGTACGATTATGATCGTACAGTACGATTATACAACTGTTCAAATTCAAATTTTTGCCTAATTTAATGGACGGCAGGCTTTCTAATTATAACAGATCATATAGTACGATGTGGTGAATGTACAGTACGATTAGTTATATTCAAAATTAATTTTTTCACAAAAAATAAATATTTTAATTTATTTCTGTTACACCAGATCATATAGTACGAAATAAATTCGTACCGTACGATGAACAAAAAAGTTAAAATATTCATAATCATTTTTTGCTCCCTCTCTGTGTGCATGATCAACAAACTAACATACATCATTATAAGACTTGACTCAATAAATGAAAATTACAGACTCATTTAATATGATCAATTCTACGCAATCTTGAGCCTTGAATCTTCAAAGAACGGTGCATGATGTACCTGAAATATTAGTTAACATAGAAAAAAATATGCACTACAAATACCAGGAGAAATAAAAGATTAATAAATATTATTTGTTATCATCAAAATCATAAACTCGGAAGCCCGAGTTGCAACACACTAGTGATTCCAATCCTAAGGTAAGGCATCACCTAACCCAAAGGAAAGGAAAAGGTAGAATGTAGAACTAGGATGGTGTCGTAAAGGGCATTATACACCATTAGTGATTCTAATCCTAAGGGAAGGCATCACCTAACCCAATGGAAAGGAAAGAAAGAAGGTAGAACTAGGATGATGTCAAAAAGGGAATTATCCACCACTAGTGATTCCAATCCTATGGGAAGGCATCACCTAACCCAAAAAAAAAAAGGAAAAGGTAGAAGGTAAAACTAGGATGGTTCCACAAAGGGCATTATCTACCTCTAATGGATCTAATCCCAAGAAATGGGAGGACCCAATTTTAGGGAGAAGGAAAATGAACTTGAATGTTGAGAGGTACAAGAGAACATATTGAATTGATTTAGACTTGTAAAAAAAAAAATTATTGATTAAAAAATTGAGCTACATCAAGCATAGTATTTATTGAGGAAATTCACTAGCTGATACGAGCCTCCATCATAGCTAGTTTCTACAGTAAAGGGTCCTTCCCAAGTTGGTTCAAACTTCCCACTAATCTTTTGGTAAGCTAAGATAGGCCTCTGAAGAACCAAGATCAAGTTTCCTACTTGGAAGGTTCTAGGTCGACATAATTTATCACGACATAGAATCATACATGACTTATATAATTTTAAATTTTATTGAGTTTGAACACAACTTCCTTCGAGGCCCTCAAGCTCCTCCAATCGGAGTTCGCCACACTACTCAGCTGTGACTTAATTTTGAAAAGCAATTTCCAGCAATGTAAAACACATGTAGATGAAAATAATCTTGGACCTAACATAGAGTGTTTTTTTATGGAGTGGATCTTAAAGGAAACGATGCCCATGTTTAAGGACCCACATATTTCTCTCATAAATGAGTTTTGGATTCTTATCATGAGTAGAAGATTCATTCTTTTTATTGGAAAATTACCTCTTAACCATTTGGGCCCTATGAGAATGACAAGTGGGAAAAAATTCACACATACAGTGAGAAGTATAGTGAATCCAATTAACCCAAAAAGGGTTAAGGGTTTGAATTATGTTATACCCAGATCAAGTTTTATTGAAACTGAACTGGGGTTCTCCCTTATATATTTTTAAATTAAAATCAATTTTAAAAAGCTTAAGTTGGAGAGAGAAATTTAATCTTTTCAATTCTTTTGCATGGCTCTTTTTGTATCTAATTGACTGTCCATGCATGACGATAAATCTAGATTCAAGATTTTTAAAGTCAAGCTGTTAAAGGTGATCAGGTTTTTTGAGATTCTAGGAATTAAAGAAGAAGGAAGCCTCTTTCTTGCCATTGTCGTACACTTTACGCATCATTTAATTTATTTGGCACACTTCGCACATATTTTGATTTTTTTGGTGCACTTCATGAATCTTTTGATTTTTTTTGGCACACTTTGCATATCTTTTTATTTTTGTTAATTTTGACAAGAGGCTTCACTTCCTTTAAAACCTTGAAATGATTTCTTTCTTCTTTTTAATGACAAGGTTATATCTCAAGTATAAGAGAAGAAAACTCATTCTATTAAGCAAGGAAGAATAACTCTTAAAATATACCCAATCTTTTGATAAAAAAATGAGTTTGACTAAGAAAATCATTAAATAGATTTAGAACATGCAAGAGATGCTTATCAATAGAAAATTGTGAGAGGACTCGGAAGATTTTCATTTCTAAAATCAACTCAAGTTTGACACAGATTTTAATTCAAAAATCAAATCAATGTACATAAGTAATGGGAGGGAGGGGCCTTTAAATATCTAGTGGAGTCAACCACAACTCTCTCCTATATTTGATTTAAAGTAGAGGTCAATTTTCATTAAAAAGATGAATCAACTATCTTGAAAATTTGTACCCAGTACATTTGAGAAGTGATATATTTTTCTTAAAAGTTGTAAGACTAGGTGGCAAGACCATATAAATATAAAATTATATTTCCACAATCTCTTAGGAGGAAGAGATTATTATGGGGTCTGTACTATCCCTAACTAGTGCAACATCATTTTATAAAGATCTATTGTGGTAAGACCCATTTAAAAGTTAAATTTAGATGGTGTCACAATCTGATAAGATCTTAGATCCATAATTATTTAATTTTCTAATTATTAGAGGACTTGCAATTATGAGAGTAGCACAGCGGGCAATTTCTACACCTTCTCCTCTATAGATGATGTAGTAGGACACGTATAGTAATGTGATCTAACATCCTCTAGTAGAGTGGATGGGTTATAACCCTCAATTGGGGGCCTATGGTCTATTGGTTGTGATTGCTTATTCCTGGTTTAGTAGATCTATTCTCTATAGTTGTTAAAAGGGTATGATGAAGATCACGCTATCACTCTCATAACCTCCCTTCCTTGAGTAATAGGAAGAAGGTAGAAGTGATTTCCACCAAAGAGGGGGTATGTGTAAGGAGAAGCAACTCTCAATTGGCCTTAGGTTTGACTTTCTTTAAGGCTTCCGACTCAACAATGTGTCTGCCTTAATAATTTTCTTTTTACTCTACATAGGTGGTTCTTCTACAGTCATGCTGCTGCGCAGTGAGAAGTTAAGTTTTCCAGCCACTAAAGTATGTTTGATTTCCTCAAATTAGGGATATGTGATTTGAGTCAATTGGTTTTGAAATAGAATTTGAATCTTGAAATTAATTGATTTTCTTCAAATTTTGAAACTTAAAATATTAAGTTTTTACCCCACATGAAGGTTCACAAAATTGATAAGAAAATATCCAAAGTTAGACTTGACTCTCTCACTCCAGGAGCAAATTTGGGGTGAAATATCAAAGCTTTGATTTTAAGTTGAAATTGAGATTGAACTTGATATTGAAATTGAACATATCTTCTTCAAATTTTTAGACTCAATATGTTAGATTTTTCTTGAACATTCAGGTATACAAAATTTATATGAAGATCCCAAAGGATGGCATGACCCTTTTTTTCCGCCAATTGACTTGGGGACTAAACGTTAAAGCTTGGATTTGGTTGAGAAGATTTAAATTTTGAAGTTGGAATCAACATATCTTCTTTATATTCTAAAACTCAACATATTGAATTCCATTTGAATATACAGGTTCACTGAATTGACATAAAGATCCTAAGGTATGGCTTGAATCTTTAGCTCCACTAATTTACTTAGGGAAAAAAATTTCAAAGCTTAGATTTGAATGAGAAGATTGAATATTGGAATAAAAATTTAAGGATCTTTTGTAAGTTTTGAAACTCAACACACTTAGCTTTGCTCAAATATACAGGTTTACAAAAACCTAAATGGGGATCTTAAAAGATTTATCTTGACTCTTTCACCTTGCCAAGTGACTTGTGGGAAAAAAATGTCAAAGCCCAAATTTTATTGAGAAAATTCAAATCGAGAGGAATATATTTAGAACTTTTGAAATAAATTTGAGAAATCACAAATTATTTTGAGGAGTTTTGATCATCATTATATGTACTGAGCTACAAGGAGATATTGCATGGTAACACATGGAAATGATATCCAAAATTGACTTTGATCATTTTAATAATAAAATCTAGATTTAAACTTGAAAGTGATCAATTTTCTTCAAGTTTTGAAACTCAGCATGAAGGTAAAAGAAATGATAAGAAAATCTAGAGAATTGAGATTGACTCTTTCATCCCGCTAATTGACTTAGGGGTGAAATGTCAAAGCCTGGATTTTGCTAAAGAATTTTGAATTTTGATTTTAAGATCAAAAGATCTTATGTAGATTGTAAGACTTAGCATACTTTAGATTTGTTTGGATATGCGAGTTTCCAACACTTAGGAAGATCTTAAAGAATTTGACTTGACTTTTTGGCTCTACCAATTAACTTAGAAGCAAAATGTCAAAGCTTGACTTAGAAAGAGGTTTCCTTACTCACCTTTCTATTGACATGAAATTAAAAGAAATTGATGTTGGCTTAGCTCTCCCAAGGAAGAAATTGGTAAAGGAGCTAACGAAAGAAAAGATTGTTAAAACTACTGATGAAATAAAATTTTTGCATTACTAGAGATGGAGGGAGAGATTTAGTCCCACCAGGCGTGCCTTTTTTTGTTGTTGGTGGAAATTTTGTAAAAGGGTTTTTGAAAGATTTAATCATATTTGGGAAATTTGATATTAAATTTATAGTCTAAAAATTGAACGCCTCATTATAAACAATATACTGCCTCTAAAGGCAAAGATATCATTCACTAATGGCTTTAGATAATGAAACTAAAAGTTATCATCCTAATTATAGTAATTGAATTCAAATAAGAATCACATACAATCTTGAAGGGTCAAAATGAGATTCTATCAATATTCAACTATTATAATCCGAATGATAGATCTTTAATTTCATATTCCAAATCACAATAGTGAATGATATATCTCTCTAAGGAGAGATATATCACTTATTATTGATCAATAGAATATGATGATAATGATCATTTCTAACTTCATTTTCCCAAAGAAGATTAATTTCGAATTTAAAAAATTGATTTTGAAAAAGTGGATGTGGATTCTAAATCTCCAACGAATGCAAGCCCTAGTAGTAAATTACATCGTAGGAAACTGAAGTCTCATACAAAACTCTCAATTAAAATAATGATAGAAATTTTATTTAGAGTCTTTTTAAGAGTGATGTCTAAGGAAACAAAATATAATTTTAAATGGGATTGGAGTAAGATTGAACACTTATTTTTGGGTCAAAGGAAGAAGAGTATGAGACACTTTAGGATTCTAAAACAATTCAGAAGTGCCCCGACATAAGCTAAGTGTTGGGTTTTAAATTTTGGATTGATATTTAGAGTCTTGTAGAGGTGATCCCAAGAGCTAGATAGGTCATTTTAGTCAACTTGACCATTTTGACCCCTTAAGGAGCTTATGGGTCAACCTAGGTTAACTTGGTCAACCAGGTTGGCCCAGGGTTTTGATTTGGGTCCAATGGATCCTAAATGACATTCATGATTCATTGGGATAGATTTTAATAATTTAGAAGGGAGAGCCATGCTAGATTTTGGGGAAAAGACTAAAAACCCCTTAAAGGGCATTTTGGTCATTTTGACCCCTGGTTAATACTAGGTCAAAATGGATGCAAAAAAGTGTAGGTTTATGCTCAAGAGTTCTTAATAAAGGTCATGTTTATGGTTGGAAGGTTTGAAAGGGGTCCCAAGATCAAATTCCACTTGTTGGCATGTCAACTGGCATAGGCTGTAAATATTTAAAGGTTTTATAGTCTTTGGAGATTAACCTGGTTTATGGGGTTAGAGGTCTCCAAATGAGCTCAAATTTGGAGGGTTAATACTAGAGACATCTAATATCAATATTAAATTGATAGAATCTAAATTAGATTCCAACTGTCTGGTTTCCAGGTGATAAAAAATTCATTTAGACTATGCTTCAAGACCTAAGATTTTAGGCCTAGGTCTTGACTAAGAATTTTAGATTTAAGATGGATTTTGAGTTGGAATGATTGATGTTGAATTATAAAGATGGTTAAAAATTTATTGAACTTAATTTAGGGCTGGATAGATTATTGATTGAAGATTGAGTTGAGTGTTGATTGTAGGCTAGATTAAGAGTTAATTGGGATCTCTATGGATGACAAGTGTATAACTGTCCTCCATTGGATCATCAGTCAGGGGATTAGGAAAATTCTTAATGACCTCATACAAAAATAAGGTCAATAAGCTAATAAATAGGAGGAATATCAAGGTTAAATGGGGAGTGGTTTGGATGGACGGCTGATGTTGAACTCCTTAATTATGGAACATTTACTAGGCATTTAAAATGCCTTAGTGATATCAAAATTTTTTGATCTTAGGATTTTTAGATTAGTCTCGTTAAGCCACTCGATTCAACTATAAGCATGTCAAGTTTGAAAACTATTTGGTAATCCAAATTATTATTTCAACCTTCAAACAGTTCTTTGGTCCTTGGTTTGGACCCATTTGGAGCCGGATTGAGTCAATTTTGGTGTCATTGTGTTTGAATTTTTGAGACGTTTAGTTTGACTATAATTTTGATAAAATCGAAGTTTCAATGGTCCTAATTTTAATTTTAGAAGTTTCCAACTTAAGTTTACCTCAAGATTCATGCTCAATCAATATAATTTTTTGATGATGTATTAGTTGTCATCTATTTTCAAACATCATTGCTCAAGAAGTCCAAAAATATACATTATAGTTCCAAAGAAATTTTTTGTGTTATTTGAAACTTGAAAATAATCTAAACTTAGGCGTAAATGTCCCAAATAACTTTAAAAGTGCCAAAATTGAGTTTGGAATGTCAAAAAATGGTATCGAGGACCCCAAAAACATCTAATTTGATCTTCTTGGGGCCTTAATTTAGCTAGGATAAACCAACCACTATCGATCACCGTGGGCAGCTGCCGCCTGCTTGGCCTGCCAGTGCACTACCTTGCGTATGCCCAGTTTTCCTGCCCTGCTCAGCTGCTCACACGCTGCCACTTGCCTGCCTACTGCTTGCATATCGTGGCTAACATGGCCCATGCCACTCGGCTACTGTTAGCCGGCAGTTTTGGGAAGTAGCGGTGGTTGGCTAACTGCTAATTAACCACCACTGGTTGAGTCTTTATTTTAGATCCATATATATATCTTCATTCTTTATTTTTATAATTTTATAATTCCTCTGACTTCCCCCTCTTGTTATAAATACCCTCCCTTGGGGTATGAAAAATTTTCCCCTTCTCCTTTTTTTCCTCTTCTTCTTAAGCTGAGACCTTCCCCTACTCTTGTTCAAGCGGTATCCCCTATCCAAGTCTAGGGCCCCACACTAAGTAGGAGTGTCTTCCTCCTTTCCTCTTTTAGTCCCTTCTTTTCCACAGGCTGACGCCTTCCCATGGTCCTATTCAGGTGGTATCCACTATTTTGGTATAGGGCCCCTCGCTGAGTAGGAGTTTTCTCTTTTCTAATTGAGGTATTATTATGGCATTGTATAAGTGGTATCCCCTATCTAGTGCAAGGGCCCCTCCTTGTATTAAAGGGACCTTTTCTTGCTTTCCCCTTCTCTCCCCTTTAATTTTCTTCCTATAAGGGAGGCCTTCCCCTACTTTAGATAAGCAGTATCCCTTATCTTACTGAAGGACCCCACCCTACACAAAAGTCATGATGGGGGATCACCCTTCTTTGAGAAATCCCACGACCAGGAGAGATTCACATTCATAGTTGGTTGGCGATGGAAGTCAAAAAGACTGTTATTTTGTGATGGAGGTTGGAAGGATCGTAGTTAGTGGCGATGGAGGTCAGAAGAATTGTAGTTGGTGATAGAGGTTGAGAGGACCGTAGTCGATGGGTGATAGGGGTTAAAAAGGAAATAGTATGGTGATGAAGGCCAGGAGGACCGTAGTCGGGTGATCGAGGTCAAAGGGATAATTATTTAGTGACATAGGTTTGAAGGACTGTTATCTAGCGATGATGGTCAGGAAGATATTAGTCTGGTGACATAGGTAGGAAGGATCTATGTAGGCAATGGAGGTCGAAAAGACCGTAGTTGGTAGGAGATTGGGGTCAGAAAGACCATTGTCTGGCAATAGAGGTTAGAAGGATAATTATATGATGTTAAGGGGCTTCTTGATGATGTTATCCTGTGTGAAAGAAGTTTGATAAAATCCCCCTTGGATCAATCATCTAGTGTTTGAGGCATAATAAAGATTTCATATTTCTTGAATCAAGGATTAAAGATTTCATTAATATCCTCCTAGGATGTTTAATCCTATCCAAGGTTGTATATAATAAAGTGGTGCTCGATGATGTTAACCTGTGTGTAAGAGGTCAGATCGAATCCCACTGGGATCTCTTATTCAGTGATTGAGATAGAATAAAGATAGTATATTTCTTGAATCAATAATTTATGATTTCATTGACATCCTCTTATGAAGTTTGACCTTTCTAAGATTGTATGTCAGAGTAATGCTTGACAACTATAACCTGTGTGGAACAGTTCAGTGTTGCAACTTAGGGAATAAGAATGTGATTTTTTATGATGACAAAATATTATGTTCCTCATTTTATTATTTCTCCTAGCATATGGTTATGTCTATGTGTTTGTATGTGTACTAATATTTTAGGAACTCCATATTGTTGAAGATTTCAAGATAAGTTAGAATAGGATTTCATGTAATAGAGTTTGTACATCTCTATTTTTTTTCTTTTCTTGAGTTTTAGCAGGTGTGATTGTAATTGGGTAATCATGTACACACTTACAAGGTTAGAGAGTTAAAACATAAATTTTTAAAACTAATCATACTATATGATATATAATCATACTGTACAATTTGACTTAATTTTCTCTCCAAATGGATTTAATTAAATCATGGCCTGAATCTTTGAACATTACGTACAATATGATGTCATGTTGTACATACGACTAACAGAGTATGAAATTCCATTTGTACCAGATCATACCAAACTAACTTGTTAATTTTTGAATAATTTATACATTATTTCATGTCGTACAGATGTCGGATAGAGTATGAAATTCCATTCATACAAGATCGTTCCATATGAACTTATTCATTTTTTAAAATTTTATGCAATATGATGTCAAGTCGTACATATGACTGACAGTGTATGAAATTCCATTAGAACAGGTGATAGTTTGTATAGGCTGTTAGATCTAAAGTTATTGTCCCAAGACTAACAAAGAGGGGGTAAATTGGTTATCTTAAAAAAAAACTCCTTTGAAATTTTTGAAACTATTTTATAAATTTTTACAACAAACAATTTTCTTTATCAAAAACTTTTTCAACCAAAAAATTTAAAAAGTGCAGAAAAATAAAATACAAAAAAATAGAGACTAAGAGATTAGTGAATTTAAAAAACATTATTCATTTAATTACTTAAATGAAAAGTAATTATATATTAATTATTTTTAAAATTACTTATAAATTATTAAATATATTAAATCAAAGCTCATAATTGATCAATTTAAATAGTTAAAATAAAAGGCTAGGATTTGAATTAAGACCATTAAAAAAAATGAAGCGTTAGATATAAGAATATGAATGAGTATTTAATAAAGATAAAGGAAGATTAGGAGGCTAGAATAAAAAATTTATTCATTAATTTGCTTATATAAAAAAATAAGTATATATTAATTTTTTAATTATTAATTAATTTTTAAAAAATAATAAATCAAATGTCATGATTTTATTTGCATAATTAAAATTAAAATTAAGACTACAAGAAGGAAATATGAAACATAGGATATGAATTGAGGTACACAAATTAATATTTAATAAATGTAAAGAAAGACTAAGAGATTACAAAATTTTAAAAATTTATTCATTTTTTTAATTAAAAGAAAAGTAACTAAATGTTAAAACGATTTTAATACATAGTTAGTTCATTAATACATTAACTTTATGAATAAATTTATAATTATAGTAATTAAAATGAAATGTTGATATTAGATTTAAATAATTAAAATTAATAAAAATAAATGGCCGAAATTTGATATGGAAGAAAATTCAAACCCTTTTATAATAGCAATATAGATTTTCCAAAAGATTGGCCAATCTATTAACGAAGATAAAATCTCCAAATGACTTGGATGAACAATTATTAATAAATTTTCGTTAAGAATATTTCAACCTTTATCCAAAATATTTCTTATAATTATCATTAGTCTAATCGTGTTTGTTCAACGGTAATTCCATGAATGATGATACAGGTATCAATGATTAAAATACAGCAAACGCGTCTAATTAATTTATAAATTAGAATGCCTATTAAACGCCATATTATACGAAAAAAAATATTATTAGATGAATGTAGATATAGCTACCAAAGCAGATTATCCAAAATAAGTAAAGAACTATGGTTCTGATTTTTTTGGATGATCGTCTCTCGATCCATCTTCATCCACATGCAGCAGGAGAGGAAACTGACTACCAAAGCATTTGTCAAAATCAAAATCTTCATCCAAGTCTAAACCAAAATCCCACATCTCAGAAAGTCCAATTTCATCTCCTGGAACTACAGGATTAGTACAGACAAGATTATCCCACATACCACCTTGAATTTCTCCGGCATTCTTACCATTGAATGTGTTAATTTGCAAGTCTTGCTCAATAATACTCTCATTTAAAGGAGAAGTGGGTTCCATGACCGTTAACTTTGAAGAAAATTCTTGTGGTGAAGATATATGTAAGTCAGCTGAACCAAGACTAGAATCTTCTTTTGAAATCATTATATTTTTCCCCTTGGAAGAAGCATTTGGGTTAAACGATGGTTCTAGTGTTTCAAGTGGCTTATTGGAGCTTTCATCCAGTACGTTGACATCAAGATCAAGTTTGCCAGACATGTCTTGTAAAAGTTGATCAGCTAGTTGTATTTCTGAACTAGATTCCAAGCCTTGGAACGCAAAAGTTGAGCCCGGATCGCAAAGGTTTTGACCATATTTAACAATTTGCTGCGTTGTTGAATTGTTGACATAACTAACCTGGCCCTGCTCAACGGATCTTTTTGATGAAGCGATTTCCTTCAGATTGCTTTTCTGTTTGAGCTGCAATAAAAAAACTGGATTTCGAAGTACCTTTATCGAGAAAGACAACATTTGTTTTTGCCTTAATTCTGCTGATTGCAACCTACAATCCATTTTATCCATCTGCTTGACGGTCACAAGGTGTTCCTGTTTCATTTTCACAACCTCTTGCATTAGCAGATTATTCTCGCTTCTCATTTTCTGAAGTTCATCGTCTGCTCCCAATAGCTCCATCTCCATTGAAGAACACAGATAAGGATCTTTAGGCTTGGTGCGAGGTAGCCTCCGCCTATTTATGTTTTTCAGCAATAATCTCTTACCACGCAAGAAGTCTTCATTGGCAAACTCCCATCGATCACCATCAATCTTGCGGAAGCCCTAAAAGGTATATGTCATGTTACAAGCGGTAGTGGAAAAATCATGAATAGATTCTACATGTAGATAACTCAGAAGTGAAAACATTTCTGAAAAGAAATTAAAATCCACTAAAACCCAAAGACCTTGAAATAAAAACATAATTTAAACATATATTTTTAAGAGCAAGTACAAATGTAAACAATACGATGACATAAACATATATTGTTAAGAGTGTACACATACAACGCATAGCTATTCGTAATGAAGAAGTACAAAGTTGTTAAAAATAATAAGAGGACTCCTTATCAAATAGTGTTACGACTTTCACCTTTAGATGTTTAAATTAAATGGCCTATTTTTTTGTTGAGTTACCAAATAAGTGAGAGAAAGAAGTGAGAGAAACTCTGGGAAAAAGCTTTGTTTTTTACGGGATTTCAAATTTTTTTCAGTTCGCGGGATTTTCGGGATTTGATGGCGGCGGATTTTCGCCGCCGTCCGATGGTACCTTGGAAAATCGCCGTTCAATGACGAAGGTCATGAATGGATCATCACGTCAAATGCTATCCCCTCCGGCTTTCGGTGACGGAAATAATGGAGTTGTTCTGATCAACAAAACTATGAATAACAAAGGTATTGTTATCAAAGAAGGTGGCTTATCAGCAAGGATTGAACCAGAGATCATTGGTAAAGGTAAAGGTAAATTGATTGAAGAAGAAGTGGGGGAATTTCTTAAAAGAAGGGTAGATTTAAAACCTTATGACGGTTCAGAAGGGTCGCCTTCCTTTCTAGCATTGAAGATGAACAGTCCCTCTTCCAGTGGAATTAAAAACAATAATGATGTGGTAATTCTTGATCGTTTTAAGTCTGTAAATCCGGATTTGTCTAACTTTGAAGCAAGCAAAAGGAAAAATGAATCAAAATCTCCAAACGTGAAAGGTGGAACAGGGAAAATGCTATTCTCTGATTTATTCAATGTCAAAGAAGTAGATTCAGCTGAGCAAGGAATTGGTGGTGATAATATTCCGAACTCAAAGGATAATCTTGAAGGAGAGAAAAACAAATTATGGAGTAAGAAGGAAAATATCAAAGTTTCAGATCTTCAACTGGGTGAATTTCTTGCTGAAGACGGTAAAACAGTTAAACTTCATGAAGACAATGAGAAGGAAAATTCTGACAGGCTCTGTAATTCAATAGTTATAAAAGTATTTGGAGGTGATCCTCCACTGAAAACCATTAGCTATGAACTGAGAAGACAATGGATGCAGTTTCGGAAAATTCCATTTAACAATGCTAGGCATGGGATGGGTGTTATGTTCATTTTATGAACCAGAACACATGGAGGCAGTGATGACAAATGGTCCATGGTTTGTTAATGGAAAAATTATTGGAATGGACAACTGGTCCCAAAATTTCTCTACAAATTCTTTGAAAGGATTAACGACACCAATCTGGATAAGATTACCTAATCTTCCACTTCAATGTTGGGACAACATCAATCTGTGTAGAATTGCCTCAATGGTAGGCAAGCCATACTTGATAGACGGAAACATGTTCCAATGGGGGAGGAGAGAATTTGGGAGAGTATGTGTCCGAATTCAACTAGACAACAAGCTTCCTCTTGGTGTTTAGGTTGAAGGTAAAGCTGGAAGGTTCTATCAAAAGTTTGAGTATGAAAGAGTGCCTAATTTCTGTTACAATTGTGGTCTTATTGGACACAATGTAGAAGCCTGTAAAGAGTTCACAGGAAATAAAGCCATAGAAGGGAATAGTTCTGTTTCAGAGATCAATAAAGCAGCTAAAGACATAGAAGAGACAGGTTATGGGCCTTGGCTTGTTGTTAATAGAGGAAGAAATAAAGCAATTCAGCAAAATCAGAATCAAATTCTTCACCGGCCTCTTCAAAAAGTTAATAAAAGTCTATGGAAGATAAAGGAGGTTAATAATGTTCCTGGGAAAGCTGATAATGAAACAGATAAGAAGATCTTGGAAGTAAATTCTGTAGATGTTGAAGAGCCAATTGCTGATAACAAAGTGGAAGAAGGGATTGCTGAAAATCTATTTAAGAAAGCAATAGATTCCAAAAACTGCAGTCCAGAACTTAATCAATCTTGTATCAACAGATTCAATTTATTGAGTAATCAAATTGAAGAAGGAGAGATTATTCTAGAAAATCTGATTGAAGATCAAGTGCAGGAAGAGCCTCCAGATAAGAATTTTTCTGATCCCAGTTGCATTTCAAATTCTTTACTTCATTCTAATGAAGATGTTTGTATTATTGTGAAGAAGAAGAAATCCAAACAATTGAAGGACTTGGGTCCTATCAGCTCGAAATTAAGGAGCAGGAGATTGGAAATGGAATCCAAAGGCAATATGGGGAGCCAATCCCCATTCAATCATTAAATGTATTCGTTTGCTTTTTGGAATTGTAGAGGAGCAAAAAAGAAGAGTGCTTCTCTATTCCTAAAAGAGTTTGTGAAAATTCATAATGTAATTTTTGTTGGATTGTTAGAAACTAAATTGACTTCTATAGATAGGAAAGAAGTTAATAATCTTATTGGTGATGGGTGGAACTATGATATGGTATCCTCTAATGGATTATCGGGAGGCTTGATTGTGCTATGGAATGCAAATGTAGCTGATTTCACTATGATAGACTCTTCTAATCAATGCATTATTGGGGACCTTGTGATCAAGAATGACAGCAAATGGAGGGTAGCAGCAGTTTATGCTAATAAAGATTGCTGTAAAAGAAGAGATCTTTGGGAGAAGCTTGGCACTTATTCGTCCGTGGATTATCCTATGGCAATCGCTGGAGATTTCAATTGCATCACTTCTAGAGAAGATAAAAAAGGTGGTAAAAGGTTTTCTTATTCTCAAGGCTCTAAAGAAATGGATTCTTTCTTTGCTAACAATGATTATCATGAGGTTAACTTCATTGGACCTCGGTTCACTTGGTGCAACAACAAGATTGGAGGTGCTCGTATTCTTGAAAGGCTTGACAGGTGTTTCTTTAACAATTATGCTTTAAATTTATCTTCTCCTTTAATTGTTAATCATATAGCTAGAATTGCTTCCGATCACTGCCCTTTAGTCCTCAACATTATCAATTCTAAATACAAAGCTGTCAAGTCCATTAAATTTGAGGATGTTTGGATTTCATACCCGGCTGCTCTCAAAGTGGTTAAAAAAGCTTGGTCTATTAATTATCAAGGGAGTCATGCTCATATTTTGAATTCAAAATTCAAAAGGACTCTTAAAGAAGGTGAACTTGAACTGTTCTAAAGACAAACTGTTAAAAGAAATTATGGAAATTCAAAGTAGAGAAGATGAAAATGGACTTTTATCTGATGAAGATTGTTGGAGATTAAAAGCTAAAGTTCTGGAGCTGAATTTTATTATGGCTAGACTAAACACTTGGTGGAAGCAAAGAGCAAAAACCAAATGGATGAAGGAAGGTGATAGCAACTCAAGATTTTTTCAAACTTTTGCTAGTGCAAAAAGGAGGCTGAATAGCATAGTGAAGATCAAAGATGAAGAAGGTTTTGTAGTGGATAAACAAGATCAAATTGAAAGTGTTTTGCTCAGATTCTTTGAACAGAAATGGAGGCAAAGGGAGTGCTCTTTAGAAGGGTGGCCTGTCTCGAATTGTACAGTAAAAGATGATGATAAAAATTGGTTGTCTAGAGCTTTCATGGAGGAAGAAATTGTAGCTGTTGTCAAAGACTTAGGCAACAACATTGCACCTGGTTGTGATGGGATCACTTATTCCTTTTTGAGAACTTATTGGGTTATCATAAAGAAGGATTTCTTAAATGCTATATTATATTTTCTTCAACATGGCGTTATGGAGAATTCTTGGAAAGACACTTTGATTGTGTTAATTCCAAAAATTACTAATCCTATGAACCCTTCCAACTATAGACCTATTAGTCTTTGTAATTCGGTTTACAAAGTAGCAGCTAATATCATACTTAATAGGCTATCATACATCATTCCCAAAGTCATTTCTAATGAGCAAGCTGCTTTCATTCAAGGGAGATCCATTTCAGATCATCTCTTAATTACTCAAGAGGTCTTTCACAAATTCAGGTTTTCAAAAAATTCCAAAGGGCTTGTAGCTTACAAGATTGACATGGAACAAGCATATGACTCAATTAATTGGGATACTCTTGAAGGAGTCTTAAAATATTATGAATTCCCTTCTTTATTCTCCAAAGTCATCATGGAATGTGTGTTAAAACCAAGATTTTCTATTATAATCAATGGAAGCAAGTCGGATTGGATTTCAACAAAAAGCGGTTTTGTCAATGATGCCCTTTGTCCCCATTTCTTTTTATTTTATGTTCACAACTCTTATCAAATGCACTAGCTCTTACTAACATTGGGATGAACATATCTACTAATGGTCCTCGTATCTCCCATATGCTTTATGCTGATGATGTAATGATATATTCAGAAGCTAGCAAAAATAATGCTTTGAAGGTTAAAGGGATTATCTCCAATTTCTGTAATTGGACAGGGCAAAATATAAACTTGGATAAATCAGGTATCTTATTTGGAAAAATGGTTGATAGAAGAAGAAAAAAAGCTATTACTAAAGCTTTGGGAATCAAGGAAGTAAAAGAAATTACTTACCTTGGTATCAAAATGGCATTGAGGAGACTAAAGGTTAATAATTTTCAATTCATCATTGAAAAATCGTTAAAAAAGGTAAATACTTGGGGAAGTAAGTTGCTGTCATTAGCTGGGAAATTAACACTTGTGAAGACGGTATTATTGACTATTCCAGGTTTTTATAGCACTCATTCTTTAGTCCCCATGAAAATTCTTCATGAAGTCAACAAGCTTTGTAGAAATTTCATTTGGAATAAGCCCAATGGTGAAATTGGCATTCATTACGTTAAATTGGAGGATCTATGTAAACCAATGGAAAAAGGTGGTAGGGGATTGTACTCTCCAACTTCTAAAGTTGCTGACCTGAGAGCAAAACTATCTTGGAGATTTTTGAACAAAAGATCATTTTTGTTTAAACTGTTAGCTCCTAAATATGGAACTAGAATTGATGAAAGCAATTATAAGAGGAATGTTTCTTCCTCATGGAAAATACTGATTGATGGAGGAAAAGTTCTACTTCCTTTTCTGAAATGGAGCGTGGGAAATGGATCCAAAATCAGAGCTTTTGAAGACAAATGGCTGCTTGACAGAAATAAATGAATGGCCTTCTTTTGTTGTCCCTCAGAATGAAGAAATTATATTTCTGGATAAATTTATAAAAAGAGATGAATGGGATGTGATTGAATTAAGAAAAGTTTTTGGGAATGAAATGATTAATCTCATTATGCAAACAAGTATAAGCAATGATCAAAGGGAAGACAAGCTAGAGCTAATCAACAAAAATTCTGGGAGTTCAATTCCAAAAATGATAGCTAAAGCCAAATACAATAATCTGACAGATTTTAAGTATTTTAGTTGGATGAAGAAAGCCAAATTAAGCCCAAGAGTTGAAACGTTTTGCTGGAGATTATTCAAGGAAGCTATTCCAACTTTTCATTATCTAGTTCGGAGAAGAATTCAAGAGAATGAAAGTTGTCCTAGATGCTTGAATGGCATTGAAGATACGGAACACATTATTTTCAAATGTTCTAAAATCAAGGAGGTGCTAAATCAACTTAGCAATTGGGGATTTCAGATTCCTTTCTTTATTAATTTTCAAGGCTACTTGAATTGGATGGAAAAATCTGCTAATAGCAATGGTTTGATCCTCAATTTATTCTTTAATGTACTGTTTTTTTCTTGGAAGGCTAGAAACAAATGGATTCATGATAAAGTGAAAGAAGGTCCTATTTCAGTAGCAGTCAATGCTATTAGTTATTCTTCTATCTCTAAATTGATTTTTGTATCCAATTCGGAATCATGGGATGTTAACCAGCCTCCTAGGCTGTCAAAAACTTGGCATCCTCCTCCACCCGAATGGTTAAAAATCAATGTTGATGCTTCTCTACAAAATAATTACAATGCTGGTGTTGGAGGTGTTATACGAGATAGTAAGGGAAGGTTTTTATTGGCTTTTGGCATAAAATATATTCATTGGGATATTTATCATTTGGAGCTTCAAGCTATCAAATCTTTGAAGGAGATTGTTAAAGATTGGATGTTCAATTACAAAGGAGCTATCATTGAAGGGGATAATACAAATGTTATTAGAAGACTTCAAAAGGCAAGAGTTAATGGCTTTAAAGGAGATGAAGAGTATGATTTCCTTTCTGAATTCAACTTACTTATTTTTTCTTGTGTTGATAGAAGCAAAAACAAGTTGGCCGATTGGTGTGCTAAGTATGCCTCGGCCAACAATTTTATTTGGGATGAATTATGCTTGAATAAGATTCCTCCTTCATTTATTAATATTTTGAAGGAGGAATCGAACCTGTAGTTTTTCTTTTGTTTGTTTTTTTTAGCTATTAATGCATTTATTGCTTCTCTCAAAAAAAAAAAATGTTTAAATTAAATAGAGGATACTGGAAAAATGCTACAGCTAACATAGAGATACTGAGAACCGAGGAAAGATATGGCTGATACCAATCCAAACATTGCAAATTGCAGTAAAAAACTAAAAGTGAGATTACCTTAACAAAGACCATTTTTGACAAAATGTACACATAGCATATAAAATTAAACTCTAACCACAGGGTGAGCAAAATATTAACCTTTTTTTTTTTTTTTTTGACGTAGCAACATATTAACTGTTTTCATCAATTCTGCTTAGCATTGAACAATGATCTCCCAAAGGATTGAAAGAGATATCATTATCATGAACTCATTTGACAACCTTAAAAATAGTGGGCAACTATACCATATCATCAAAACCGCTATTTTCATTTGATTAGGGACAACAAGCATATTTTGTCTATGCTATTCCGTTAAACACATGAAACCAAATCACATAATTCAGAATAGTACTCCATTCATGCAGCTCGGTTTTCAGGCCACTTCACTATGACCATTTCACTTGATGTATCATAATACAACATGCTCAACGAGCTTTTCCCACGTAATGTTTTTAGTTAAATTTGAAGTAGCTATACAGTTCAACCCGAGTCATAAAGGAAACGGCTAAACTTCTGATAGCCAATTTACACTACCATGATTTCACTTCTCTTATTATTGCAGTTGCCTTAGCATACATTTTATCATTTTAAAATTCATAAACAATCAATTTTAAAAGTAAATTTCAGATAAAGCTCCAAAGATTCAATAAAAATTATTATTATATCAATTACATACTTAACTGCTTTGTTAAATATAAGCAGAGAAAGTTCATCATGCTTTAGTTTATTCTAATGTCTAAACTAAGAAATCTACCAAATTATGCCTATATAGAAAATTCTAGGGAAGGTATACGAGCAGAGCGCTACAATGGTAAAATTTATACGTCCCATGAACAGCCATGCTATAAATGGTTGAATACATTTGCCCAATGTTAGGCTACTGTTTAAGGTCCTTCTGCAGTTCATAAAGTAAATAGCATGGAAGACATGATTTCTCCCTGCAGGGGATCTTACCAATATAATAAATAAATATCTGCAAGCTCCCACTGCATATGTAAATTACTTCAGTACTGCGAAAGTGCACTTCACGCTTGCAAATAAAGAATTACCTATTACATGTTCTACATGAAGATTAGTTATTAAGTTCTCTTATCCATATCACGCTAAGAAACAACCTTGAGCGTATTTAACTCCAAAAAAAAGATAGTTTGTTTCATTTCCTATATTCTCAACTAAATATTCTACCGTTTATAGTATGGTAAAACAACACTGTATACTTGTGTATGTCTTTTCAAGTATCCAATGGGCAGTCAGTAGGTTATAGCAAGTGAATTCATACAACATGAGCACCATAAGGATAACTCACCTGAGGGTCATCAAAATCTAACTTGGCAAGATAATTAGAGGTGAGTTATCTCCCACAAGAACAATCTATGACACAAGAACCCCCGCCCCACCCCGCTGCAAACCAACCACAGAAGCCGCTCGATGCTATTTTTGGTGGAATGCAATCAACCAAATACATTATCTCAACTACAGGAAAGGATCTTTTCAAGAGGGTTCTAGTTGGCCTTGACAGAGTCATCCGATAGTGGTGCCTACTACCCCCATGACTTGAACCTACTTATCTCTCATTATGAAGCAATATGGGGCTCTAACAAAGGTTGTGATATGCTTCTTCGAGGGCCAAGAAGTGGGGCCCCTTTAGAGTAGGTGTAGACTCCAAGAGAATTTAGAAGAGAGGGAAAGGAGCTCATGCTTGTTTGTTTACAATATGGTCTATTTATGCTACTTAGATAAATCAAGTTTATAAGTAGGCTTGGTCTATCTAGTACAAACCTTAATAAAAATAGGTAGAATTGGCTACATTAATTAGAAAATAAAATAAATTTTTATTACATATTCATAGCTCATTTAATTATGTTACAAGGCTTGATTTATTTTGGAGATCTTCTTCTTCTTTAGAAAACTTTGATGATTGTAGATTGGCCGTTCAAGTTGGTAGCCTATGCTTCACAATTTGCTTGTACCATTTTCAAATCTAATGGAATGTGTTGATGTTTAACATACCTAAGGATTTAGAGAGCTCACCAACCACAACCCACTCAACATGGCCCTCACTAGCAGGCTCGCCTACTCCTACTCGACCCTAGACACTTGGTAGAACTCGCCCCAAGACAGAGAAACAAAAGTGAGAGATGAAATCTCCATCAAGATAGTCAGGGTGTGACCCATGTCTAGGGCAATCTGTAACAAGAGCCATTAATCTATTATAATTTTTTTATTTCTTTATTAATGGAGCCTTTCTTATAGCTCGTAGACTCCACTAAATAAAGGTTGAAGGGAAACATTTTTAAATCTTTTGGCATTTGCTATAAAAACTTGAGCTGGTAAATCATTTCCTACAAAGTTTTCTCTCTCTCTCTCTCTCTCTCTCTCTCTCACACACACACACACACACACACAAAATTCTCATAGGTTCTCAGATCATACTCGTAGAACTTGCCTGCTAGTAATGTCAAGTGTCACCAACAGACAAACTTAGATCCAACAATTTGAAAGTTGCATGAGCATGGATTGATGCCAGTAATTAGAAGACAAGCACTACTTGATGAATAGACTAACCCTGAACCATCAATGAACATAAAATAATCCAAAAAAATAATACCAAAAGTGGCTAAAGGAAATGTTGTCGCAGTTTGAGACAATTGTTTTAGGAAAACCATACAATTTAACTACGATATTTGTGAAAAGTTAAGCTACTTGAGAAGAGGAATAATTAGTGGGTAATGAGCCAAAATGAGGATATTTTGACAAACGGTCAATTACTACTAAAATGGCGATGTACCCTTGATGTAGGTAGGCCAATAATGAAATCCATAGATAAATCTTCCCAAAGTTATAAAGGAATGGGTGAAGGAGTTAATAGACCGCAGGAGGCAAGGTAGAGGTTTTAATTTCTTGGTAAGTAAGACAACTATTAATGAAATCAATGGCATCTTTATGAAGTCCGGGCAAATAAGAATTAAAATAGATTTGCTTAATTATTTTGAGAATACCCTGATGTGCAAGAGGTGTTGAATGAAATTAAGAGAAATTTTAATTTCTTTTGAGAAGAAGACTTACTGATATAAACACGGCTTTGAAAATAGAAAATATTGTCTCAAATTTGATAATATAAAGGAGAAAGTTCACCTTTTGCAAGTTGGGATGTGAATTGAAGGATATCGAGAGATATAATGGCTTCCTCTTTTAAATCCTTGATAAGGGAAAAAGAGAAATTAGTCAGTGTAGAAAATGATAATAATACTGATGGAAGAGGAACCCTTTCTTTAGGTAATTGAGATAATGAATAGGCAATTGTATTTGATTTACCCAATTTATACTCAATGGAGAACTTAAGGCCTAAGAGTTCACGAAGATAATATTCTTGGTCTAGTATTTGAAGTATTTATGTTTGATGGTCATGGAGGCTTTAATAATTTGTGCAAATAATGAAGCCATGCCTAACAGGTATTGCAGCCATTTGTACATGGCCTCAGTGCCAACATTTAATTCTTTAAGTAGAGGATTAGGATAGGGAATTGTTTAGTTTTTGCTGACGAAATAAATAGCTTGATTATTTTTGAACAAAATAGCTCCAATATCAATGTTTGAAACTTCGATTTTAATAATTAATTATTTTGAAAATTCTGATAAAGATAAAATAAGGGTTGTGGTCATGACTGTCTTGAGGTTATTAAAGGCCATATAAAGAGTTTTTCCATAGTCAATTGGTTAAAGGAGATGCAATTGAAGCATAGTTTGAGATAATGCGAAGATAATAGCCTGTTACACCCAAAAAGGAGCAAAGTTGTTTTACACATGAAGGAATAGACCAAGTAGTCATAGGAGAGATTTTCTTAGGAGGACAATTCTAGATAAGATATAATATGACCAAGGTATTCAATGGAAGATTGAAAACGTAAGTATTTATTTAATTTAAGAAATAACTTGTTTGTAGTTAAACATTGAAATACAAGAAGATGGTCCACATGAAGTTCTAGAGTAGGGCCATGGATGAGAATATCATTTAAAAAAATGAAATATTTTTAAAGGGAAGAACGAAAAAATTTAGTTCATTAAGGCTTGAAAAGTGGTTAAGCCAAAAGGCATAACGAGAAATTCATAGTGACCATCAAGAGTGTTGATATATCACCAAAAAATTATTTTGATCGAGCATGAATCTCGACGCAAAATCAAATTGGAAACTTAAAAAATTAAAATGGAGACCATCTGAACTCCAATTTCATCAAACTTACAGCCGAATAGAACATCTCGGAAATACGAACCCAATGACACCAAATTCAACTCAATCTGAGCCCAAATGAGTCCAAACCAAAGACCTGAAGCACTTGGAAGGTTCAATTCATCATTTGTATTACCAAATAGTTTCCAAACGTGACATACTTCAAGTCGAATCGAGCGGCTCAACGAGAAGAATCCAACGAGCCCAAGACCATCAAATTTTGACATCATTAAGACATCCAAATGCATAGTAAACGGTTCATGATCAAGGGACAGAACATCGGCCGTCCATTTAAGCCACTCCCAATTTACCCTCGATCTTCCACCTATTTAATAGTCATACCACTCTCAGAAAACTATAAATAGACCCCTCATTTCTCATGAGAAGAGGCCAAAGAAAGAAGAGAAGATAAGGAAGCAAGAAAACAAAAAAGAGAAGAAAGAAACGGAAGACAAGGAAGAGAGCCCTCTTGCCACCAGATTCCTCAACCACCGCCATAGTTCCACCCGACAGCTGACTAACGCCGGAGTTCTGCCCGATCGCCAACTAACACCGGAGTTATGTCCGGCCACCGACGTCAACAAAAAAAGAAGGAAGAAACAGAAGAGAAGGAAGAGAGCCCTCTTGCCACCAGACTCCTCGACCACCGCCATACTTCCACCTGACAGCTGACTGGCGCCGGAGTTCTGCCCGATCGCCAACTGACACCGGAGGTATGTCCGACCACCGACTGACGTTGGAGTTCCGCCAAACAGCTGACAGACGCCGAATTTCTACCCGAACACCAAATGTCGCCGGATTTTTTATCTTCGTTTGTAACTGAATTTCAACTTGGGAGTTGATTATTGTCGTCCTGAATTTTAGGTACGAGTCAGTCACTTCTAATCTAAGAAAATACTATTGAAATCATTTCAACTGGGCGTGGCCCCATAGTTTTTTCTCTTTTCCAAGGTTTCAAGGTAAAAATTCTAGTGCTATATTTTTCTTCTATTTGTGTGCCGGATATCCATACAACGCTAAAACGAAAATTTTCTAACTCTATCGCCACGTATATTCTAGCCCACAACATGGGCCGAAAGCAATTTTATGTCATTTGGTTGCATGCGGACTTGATGATATCCATAGCGAAGGTCAAGTTTAGAAATAAAATGGGCTCAATGCAATTCATCCACATTTAGAATGGGAAATTTATCTTTAATGGTAAGTGTATTTAGGGTCTGATAATCAGCAGAAAAATGCCAAGTACCAACTCTTTCTTGACATGAAGGACAGGGCTAGAGAAAAGGCTATGACTATGACGAATAATGCCAGACTGTAACATTTCAAAAACTAATTGCGCCATCACATTCTTTTGTAAATGTAGATAACAATAAGGATGAATGTTAACAGGTTTAGATAAAGAAGGAAGTTGAATACGATGGTCAATGGTACATGGTGGTGGTAACCCTTACGGTGGTTTGAATAAGTGTTGAAGTTTATACAATAATGTGAAAATGGGAGTAAGAAGAGATCAAGGGAGAGTATCTAGATAATAGTCCAAAGAGTTAGGTGGAGTAAGATCAGTATTTAAGTGAGGGGGTTGAATAGTGAATAACTGAATGGTCGAGGAATGAGAAATTAGGGCACACAATTGGTTGAAAGAAATGGGAATGGAGGGTAATTGTGGTTCGCCTGAAAGTATAAGTGGTTGACCTTGATAATTAAATTGCATAGTCAAATCATGATAATTATGTAAAATTGGTCTTAAGTATTGTAGCCAATGTATACCCAAGACGAAATCGGTCCCATGGATGGAAAGACGAATAAAACAAGGATGACTAATAGTTTTACATAGTAATTGTGCCATTTGGGCATTTATAAGTACAAAATAGTAAATTTTCATTGCCTACTCAAATCTTAAATTGATTGATGGGTTAAGGAGTAAGAGCAAGCCGATGGATAAGATTAACTTGAAAAAAATTATGGGTACTTTCATTATCAACTAAAATGTAAACATTTTGATCATTGATATAGTCATTAAATGAAAATAATGAGGATTAAATTGTCATGCTAAGGAAATTAAACTAATTTCAAAAGAAGGATCGTGATTATCATCAATATCAAGAAAAGAGAAAGGGGACTTTAGGTAGGACAACAACGTTAGGGTCTAAATTCTACATCACAATTTATTAAGTTTATGATGAATTTCAGCATAAAGAGTTTGCGGATTGAGAGTTAGGAGTTTTATGGATGGTGAGAGAAGGTCGGGCCGAGTGAGTGGGGTTCAGGTTGGATGAGGGTAGGGAGGTGTAATCTTGGTGGGTGGATATAAAGAATTTGGTTTTAGCCAATGTGAGGATGGCGTAGAAACGAAATGTTAAATTTTGGACTCATGATATCTAGCTAGTTTCATTGCATCCAAAAGAGGAACAATTATTACGTCCTCTGACCTGACGTAGAGGTACGTTCGGCCACCAATAACATGTCGCCACGTGCTCTTACTCTTTACCGCGCGGCCCGACGACTTGACCCGGAGCGGAACCCGGGAATGCTATGTTCGCGATTTTCTCGGTATTGCTCGGTATTTGCTCGGTATTGTTTTGCAAAAACGAGAAATACCGCTCTGTGAAGACCAAAACTATACAATACCGAGTTGTACCGAGTTTTTCTACAACTCGGTACAACTTGGTATTTGCTCAGGATTTTCTCAGTATTGCTAGGGATTTGCTCGGTATTGTTAGGTATTTGCTCGGTATTGCTAGAAAAAACTAGGTACAACTAGGTACAACTCAGTATTTGCTCAGGATTTGCTAAGGATTTGCTCGGTATTGCTAGGTATTTGCTCGGTATTGCTAGAAAAAACTAGGTACAACTCGGTACAACTCAGTATTTGCTCAGGATTTGCTCGGTATTGCTAGGGATTTGCTCGGTATTGCTAGGTATTTGCTCGGTATTGCTAGAAAAAACTATGTACAACTCGGTATTTGCTAGGTATTTGAAATATATCCAAAAGGTGATGGGATGTTGTTCGGCTCGTCAAGGATTTAAAAAAACGCACGCGCTAGAACCCAAAAAACAGCGAGTCGGGTCGGCAACTTTTCTTCATGCTACGTGTCGCTAAAATATTGGTGGGCGAACGTAGAGGAGCGTACGTTCACCGGACAAAATAAAAGTTCTTGGTGGGTGGATATAAAGAATTTGGTTTTAGCCAATGTGAGGATGGCGTAGAAACGAAATGTTAAATTTTGGACTCATGATATCTAGCTAGTTTCATTGCATCCAAAAGAGACATAGGTCAACTAAGTAAAAGTTTTCGTCATAATTCTTGTTTAAATCTAGAAATAAAATAACTAACAAAGATAAACTAGGATAGATTGAAAACTTTAAATGCAAGATTCTCAAAAGAGGTTTGATAATCCAAAACAGAAGATTGTAGGGCAATTTTCATATAAATCCTCATAAGAAGAAAGATCAAATTGTTGCTGTAAAGATAATAAAAAATCCGACCAAGAAAGAAAATTACATTCATCCTAAACCATTGATACCAAATAGAAGCCGAACCTTCCAAATGAAATGAGGTGATTCTAATGCAATGACAATTAAGAGTATTTTGAAAATCAAAGTATTCTTGTACTTTAAAAATTCATGTTTCCACATCAAATCCATTAAAGTGGAGAAGATCAATTTTCATAGTTTTGAGAGAAGAAAAGCATGGAGAGATGGGAATCAATTGTGGAGTAGGAAGGGAGCCGACCGATCCAAGAATACTGGCGGAGAGAGTAGGAACTTGATTGAGAGATGAGGATGGTCAGTCCGTGCATAAGCTATCAAGACGATTGTTAACGGAGTCCATTAAAGTTTGAAATTATTGGATGGATGTGCAAATGGAAGAGAATTGAAGATCAGCTTGTTCGAGAGATTTTTGAATTTTGACAAATTGCAAGTCATGATTACTTCGCATTGCGCATATAGCTTCAGCCAAATCAACATTCTTCATGTTTGGAATGGATGATACAATTCTTTGATACAAGTAGTACCTGTAACAAAATTAAAAGAAAAAACAGAGTATTATGTGTAGGGAAAGAAGAAAA
Organism: Dendrobium officinale; assembly: GCA_019514585.1. Taxonomy (NCBI): domain Eukaryota; kingdom Viridiplantae; phylum Streptophyta; class Magnoliopsida; order Asparagales; family Orchidaceae; genus Dendrobium; species Dendrobium officinale. Next base: position 18,577,813 of record CM033688.1, read on the forward strand.
ATATTTCAACAAAAGAACAAGAAAACATCGAGCCTAATGTAAAACTTGCTAAAAAATCTTGAATCCTTGAAGTATGCTGAATATTCTGGGAAACAAGAATGAAATGACAGTTGGGAGGATCTTGCGGATCTTGCCAAGTGGTGGAACTATGGTTGGCTGAGGAAAAACCGGAGGGTAGAAGGTGAAAACAAAACCTGCGGTTGTATGCCAAATGCGGCTGGAAGGAAACCTGCTGGAAACAGAAGCTGATGACTGCTGGAAACAGTGGATGAAAACAGGATCAGATTCGAATGAATGGTTCTTGGACTTGAGATGCTCTGGCAGCTCTTAGGAGGCTGAAAGCAGGTGCTGAAAGAAGTCCAGAACATTTCTTAGAGGCTGCAAGGCTGAAGTGAAGCCAATGCAGCAGGTGAGTTGCAGAAATTGATTGCTGGAGCATGGAAAGGAAGAGGAACTGCTGAGAGAAGAAACCTTTTGCAATGGCATGAGGTTTATGCAACAAGGGCACCATTGATATGCTTCTTGGAGGGCCAAGAAGTGGAGCACCTTTAGAGTAGGTGTAGACTCCAAGAAAAACTAAAAGAAAGGGAATGAAGGAGAGAAGCAAAAAATTTTCATTCATGCTTGTTTGTTTATAATAGGGCCTATTTATACTACTTGGATAGACGTAGTTTAGAAGACAGACTTGGTCTACCTCAGTCATACCTTAATAAAAATAGGTAGACTTGGTCTACCATATTTAAAAGAATAAAATAAAGTAAAGCTTTATTACACATTTGTAGCTCACTTAAGTATGTGATGGGGACATCAGATCATCATGGAAAGTTTACTAGCGACGTGGCCGCCGATCTACAGCCACGATCGATTCGTTATATTTTTGAGTTGATGTATTTTATTTTCATGCATTTTATTATTTGCTTATGTGTGTTTATTTATTTTTCCTTTGTACCCTTTTGTATGGGAGTGGTCATGTGTAAGCCTAAGGGCATTTGTGTCATGTCAGTTAGAGTCTTTTCTATGAGGCTATTTAAAGCCCCTTTGTTTTATTTTCAAGGCAATGAATGATTATTGGAGAATTGTGTTTTCTTGCTTGGAGCATTGTGAGAACTTGTGAGTTCTAGTGGACAGCTTCCTTGGAGAGGAAGGAGATGGCGCAATACCCACCAACTTAGATAAGTCGATTTCGTGGCTTTTCCTTAATCCTCTTTGTTTTTCTCCTATCTCTTTTCCCCAACCATTACTCACCGGTTTCCTCCACCTCACCCACCAATTTTCCCACTAAACCGCCGGCCACCTCCTCCATAACCGCCGGCCACCTCTTCCCTAATCCACCGGCTGCCACCTCACCTCCCTCCATATTTTATTAGTTTCCTATTATGGTTGATTCTGTTTTTGGGATGTATTTGAATTCAAATTTCAAATATTTGAAATTCAAAATATTTCCTAATATATAAATTCCATACTAGGAAGGTTCATAATTGAGATCCTATTTGAATTTTCATTAAGAGAGGATTGAATCGCTACTTTCCAATTGTATGAATTTCAATTAGGAAACTTATTTACTCTCCAAAGTTTCCCTCCCATCCTCCCTGTATGCCGCCAGCTTCACGCCCCCAACTGTTAATTACTTCTTCAGTTATTTCCTAAATCTTAATACTATACTTAGGAAATAATTTGAAATCTTTTTAATGCTTGCTGGACCGAAATTCCCTCACCCGTATTGAAGGGCCTGAGCGTTAATTCCGGCTGGGAAAAGGAATTAATTCTCTCGCTCTCTGTTTGCATTACCGCCTCCCACCACACTTCCCCTCTAGCCCGCCAAACCCACCTCCCCGTCACCACCCTTCCCCTCTCTTGAATGCATGAATTAAGTCTCCTCTTCCTACACCTATAGGGAGATTTGCTTTCATGCACTAGTCTCACTAAGGCTAGTTTTTCTTCTTGGCTTTCCCCACCTTGTTCCAATAGAATCTGAGAAAACTTCTCAGATTTTTGGGATTGACCAGCTGGAATTATTTTCAGATTGCAAGGGACGAGAGACGCATCCAATCGGTTCAAAGGGAAGTCAGGGACAAAGCCGTTGAAGATAGTGATTGACGGATCTCCACAACTCTTTGAGCAAAGGTTTTTTCCCTTCTACACTTGCATTCAAAGTCTTCTAAAATCTAAATTTTTGTTGGTTAAGATTGTACTCGCTAAAGGCTACTCCCAATGCTCTTGCTAAGCCTAGTAATCATAGGAATTGAGCGTGCTTTATTTGCATCCTAATTCTCGTTGTTAGACTAGGGATTATTTTGAAGGCTACTACTTTGTATTGTTATATTTTCTTATTTATCTTGAAAACTTCAAAACTCTGAGCATGTGATTACGCCTAAGCAAAGTACCTCTTTATCTATTTTGAATCTTCGTTGAGAATTGCTCGTAACTTTATTCTAAAATTATTCTAATCGAAGAGTTGTGCAAAGCCTAATTGAAGTTCCTAAACATTTCATTGAAGTAGTCCTGCATCATCTGGTATCAGAGCATGACTAGCATGAGTTACATGTGCTAGAATTCATCCTAAGCAATTACTTAGGCTTGCATATTTAATTTGGCATGCATAACATCTATAAAAACATTTTAATCTTCACTTACATTTTCTGTCCAGAAATTTCTGCATACATTTAGTGAGCATTAAGTGTTGATTTTGGGTATTTAAGTGCTGCCATCTTCGTAATAACTCTTCTAGTTGTCTAGGAACGCTTTGCACTTTGTTTTAGTTGCTGTCCAAACAATTTCTGCACCATTTAGTGTCATTCTAGGGAGTCTACTCTTGTGATAGGTGTTGTCCGCTACTTTGTTTCACTCCCAAGTGACCCTTAGTGTCTAGCAATGGACCCGATAGGACTTCAAAAGAAGTTAGATGACCTAGTTAATATAGTGGGCTCTATAACTAAAATGATGAAGGAGAAACATGTTGACATTCCCCACTGTAGGTATGTGCCCCAGTCGGTCAATCATGTCAGTCGGAAGGTTAACCATTCTATTTATCAACCTAGTCATGAATCCAAGCCGCAACGACCTCACTTAGAGTCACATGATCGTTTGCCCACTTTTAATGGTTCATCGGACCCTTACTACTTTAAGGAGTGGATTAGACGATTAGAAGACTATTTTGAATCTCATTGTATTCATGAGTCCCAACAAGCTAACATTGCTAGGTCTCTCCTGAGTGGTCATGCTTGTCAGTTTTGGATGAGGGTAGAAGATCATAGAGAGTTTCGTGGTAAATACCCTATTTCTGATTGGAAAAGCATGAGGCGAGAACTTGAGTTAAAATATCTCCCACTCCCACCACCCACTCACCTTACCCCAACAACCAGTAATCTTCATCTAGAACACCATCCTGCCTCTTTTGTTGGGACAAACCGTGGACATCACTGTGGTCAAGACCACCCATACCTTAGTGACATCAAGGTTGCTACCCCACCCTATAGGTCCTCACCTAGCCTTGATGGACGACCCTCTCTTGGGTCTTTTGTTGGATCGGTCCCATGTGACTCCCCACTTGGGTCGACTCCTAGCCATCCCAGTCAGAAAACGTCCCTTGAACCTAAAATTGAGTGCATCCATTTCGTGGATACTAATGATATCATTGATGACGAGGATTTATTTGATGATGAAACTGAATTGATTGAATTAGACACTGATGTAGGAGATTTAGAACCTTTGAGCATTGATACCTTAGCCCATCCTACTCCTAGTCTCATCAAGGATATCCCGTTGGAAAAGGGCTGCCCAGATGATATTAATTTGATACCAAAAGAAACTGATCTGACCTTGAGCATATTGAAATTGAATTCGGGAGATAGTAATCTGAATCTGAATTACTCTGAGCCTAATTTGGAAGATGAACATCCTCTTGTTTTATTGGAATCTGTTTTAGGAGTTGCTCCTTTAGATTTATATTTGAAAGAGTGTGTCTATCTTGATGGGACTTATCTCACTATTCCTCGTACTAACTTTAATGTTAGAGAGAATATTAGCCTTCACTTTCATGTCCCCTCTCTATCTGCCATGCTCACTTTTGTTCTAGACACTATACCCCATCTTTTGAGTCCCATACCTGCTGGTGACTTCTTGGGCTATCCCATTATTGTTGTGAGTCAGGACCCATCATCTGATCATGTTCATGATTCCTCCGTCAAGTCCTCCATAGTCTTGTCCTTCCCTGTTAAGGATCATCTCTCTCATAGTTGGACAATTTCGCTAGATTACCCTGCTGCCCCTGGGAGACTATCTAAGACCCTAGCTGAAACTCTATACGGGAATACTCTTATAGCTAAGGATGTTTTCATTGCTCCTCCTACACCCGTTCCCTTAAACATGGAAATCTTGTGTCCTCTCATTTTGTGTTTGATCCACCTTTATTCATATCTATGTGCATTTGTGAGTCAATATGTGTGTGTGTCGGCTTCATCCAAAATTTTCCCTCCGTTTAAAAAAAACTTTGTGAGAGTCCACAATTCATGTCAATCATCATACATTCCGAGTCTCTTGCATTCTCATTTGCACTGCATCTGCATGACTTTCATAAGGACATTGCACAACAAATTGAAAAGAATAATCAGGAACACAAATTACATGCAGATTTAAAACGTCGATTTAAAACTTTTGAGGTTGGTGATTTTGTTATGGTACGGATTCGTCCGGAACGGTTCCCTCCAGGAACAGTTAAGAAATTGCATGCAAAGAGTGCTGGACATTTCAAAATACTTAAGAAAATTAATGACAATGCTTACATAGTAGATCTACCCGCAGATTTCAATATAAATCCCTCTTTTAACATAGAAGACTTAGTGGCATATGAAGGTCCTGATTATAACCCACAAAATCCATTATCAAAACAGCCTTGTGTGAACCCACCCTGTGAGATCCCAAACCTACCTCCACTACCAAATATTCCCAAATGTCCTATAGCAGAGCAAGTGGAGGCAGTCTTAAGTGATGAGATCATATCCACAAGAGGAGGACGAAGAAGATAGTTGATTAGGTGGAAAGGGAAGCTCGAGTCAGAGGATACGTGGCTAGATCGCGAGGAGTTGCAGCAGATCGACCCAGATGCACTAGAGATCTACGAGAGCGCCAGATATTCTTACTCGACGGAGTCGAGTTTTTCTCCACCCCGGGAGAATGATGGGGACATCAGATCATCATGGAAAGTTTACTAGCGACGTGGCCGCCGATCTACAGCCACGATCGATTCGTTATATTTTTGAGTTGATGTATTTTATTTTCATGCATTTTATTATTTGCTTATGTGTGTTTATTTATTTTCCCTTTGTACCCATTTGTATGGGAGTGGTCATGTGTAAGCCTAAGGGCATTTGTGTCATGTTAGTTAGAGTCTTTTGTATGAGGCTATTTAAAGCCCCTTTGTTTTATTTTCAAGGCAATGAATGATTATTGAAGAATTGTGTTTTCTTTCTTGAAGCATTGTGAGAACTTGTGAGTTCTAGTGGAGAGCTTCCTTGGAGAGGAAGGAGATGGCGCAATACCCACCAACTTAGATAAGTCGAGTTCGTGGCTTTTCCTTAATCCTCTTTGTTTTTCTCCTATCTCTTTTCCCCAACCATTACTCACCGGTTTCCTCCACCTCACCCACCAATTTTCCCACTAAACCGCCGGCCACCTCCTCCATAACCGCCGGCCACGTCTTCCCTAATCCACCGGCTGCCACCTCACCTCCCTCCATATTTTATTAGTTTCCTATTATGGTTGATTCTGTTTTTGGGATGTATTTGAATTCAAATTTCAAATATTTGAAATTCAAAATATTTCCTAATATATAAATTCCATACTAGGAAGGTTCATAATTGAGATCCCATTTGAATTTTCATTAAGAGAGGATTGAATCGCTACTTTCCAATTGTATGAATTTCAATTAGGAAACTTATTTACTCTCCAAAGTTTCCCTCCCATCCTCCCTGTATGCCGCCAGCTTCACGCCCCCACCTGTTAATTACTTCTTCAGTTATTTCCTAAATCTTAATACTATACTTAGGAAATAATTTGAAATCTTTTTAATGCTTGCTGGACCGAAATTCCCTCACCCGTATTGAAGGGCCTGAGCGTTAATTCCACGGCTGGGAAAAGGAATTAATTCTCTCGCTCTCTGTTTGCATTACCGCCTCCCACCACACTTCCCCTCTAGCCCGCCAAACCCACCTCCCCGTCACCACCCTTCCCCTCTCTTGAATGCATGAATTAAGTCTCCTCTTCCTACACCTGTAGGGAGATTTGCTTTCATGCACTAGTCTCACTAAGGCTAGTTTTTCTTCTTGGCTTTCCCCACCTTGTTCCAATAGAATCTGAGAAAACTTCTCAGATTTTCGGGATTGACCAGCTGGAATTATTTTCAGATTGCAAGGGACGAGAGACGCATCCAATCGGTTCAAAGGGAAGTCAGGGACAAAGCCGTTGAAGATAGTGATTGACGGATCTCCACAACTCTTTGAGCAAAGGTTTTTTCCCTTCTACACTTGCATTCAAAGTCTTCTAAAATCTAAATTCTTGTTGGTTAAGATTGTACTCGCTAAAGGCTACTCCCAATGCTCTTGCTAAGCCTAGTAATCATAGGAATTGAGCGTGCTTTCTTTGCATCCTAATTCTCGTTGTTAGACTAGGGATTATTTTGAAGGCTACTACTTTGTATTGTTATATTTTCTTATTTATCTTGAAAACTTCAAAACTCCGAGCATGTGATTACGCCTAAGCAAAGTACCTCTTTATCTATTTTGAATCTTCGTTGAGAATTGCTCGTAACTTTATTCTAAAATTATTATAATCGAAGAGTTGTGCAAAGCCTAATTGAAGTTCCTAAACATTTCATTGAAGTAGTCCTGCATCAGTATGCTACAAGGATTGATTGATTGAAGATCTTCTTCTTTAGTAGACTTTGATGATTGTTGGTTGGTCCTCAAATTGGTAGCCCAATCTTCACAATTTGCTTGTACCATTTTCAATATGAAATGTGTTGATGTTTAACAGGTTGCAAAGGCTTCAAAGAGCTCACCAACCACAACCCACTCAACTTGGCCCTCCCTAGCAGGCTCGTCTATTCCTACTTGACCCTTCACACTTGGTAGAACTCACCCTCAGATAGAGAAACAAAAGTGAGAGATGTAATTTCCATCAAAGTTAGTTAGGATGTGACACATGTCTAGGGCAATCTGTACCAGGAGCTGTTAATCTATTATATTTTTAGATCTTTTGGCATTTGTTAAAAAGACTTGAGCTAGTAAATCATTTCCTACAAAGTTTTTTCCTCTCTCTCTCTCTCCTCTCAATTCTCACAGGTTCTCAGGTCATACACCCATATCTTTCCTACTAATAATGTCAAGTATCACCAATGGACATACTTGGATCCACAACTTGAAAGCTGCAGGAGCATGGATTGATGACAGTAATTAGAAGACAAGCACAACTTGATGAACAGACTAACCCTGAATGATCAACGAACATAAAAGAATCCAAACTGCACTACTCATCGTGACCACATGAAAATGGAAGAAATATTGACAAAAATGATCCAGGATGGCTTGATGGAGCTACCAAGATGCACACAGAGAGAGTGCCCCAAAGGATCATCTAATTCGGTAGTTCATCACAGGAGGCCTGAGAGAAAAGCACTAACATCTACATATATGCCAGACCCCACTCGCACTATAATGAGTAATGAAGAATACAACCTCCATCTTGACATGCAAGGACCGAACCTAAGAAAACCAATGCCTTCTCTATGGAAATAACAAAGGTAAGGCTTCCTACAAAGTTTAAAGTTCCTCACAAACTTCGAGTCGTAAAGGGGTGAGCTAATCCAGTGGACTTTATGACAACCTTTGAATCAATAACATCGGTGTTAGTCATCGATGATGCTCTAAAATGATGACTATTTTCATGGCTTTCAATGAGTCCGCACTGAGATGGTTTACTCGATTACTAGTAATAGTCATCACCTCATTCTCAGAATTAAAGATGATACTTGTAATCAAATTTGCCACCACCTAAAAGCCCTAAAAGAGCTCGTAAGCTCTCCTCAAAATAAGGCAGGAACCAGGCAAATTGTTGAGGAGCTACAGTGAGGTTCTAAAGGGAGATGCTAAAGGCGAATGATTTTGAGTTTGTCGCTGCCCAAGCTACCCTAACTCAAGAACTAAGGAAAGGTCCTTGTTTCTACACACTCAGCCTGTAGCAGCTGAGGACGTTGGCTGAATTGTTAGAGCTCACCAACAACAAAGTTAATGCCGAGGAATACAAAAGGATGGTTGAATCTTCTTTGTCCAACAGCCCCAAGAACTCGCAACGAAGAGAGAATGACCACAAAGAAGAAACAAATAAAGAAGCCGCCCAAGGGATTGAAAAGATATGAGACCTAACATGCTACGAGATCATCGCTACCTAAAAGACCAAAGATCACCTTTGTAAGACATGCTGCTCAAAATTGCTAGACCATTAGTGCCAAATGTAGCGGAGCTCACTCGTGCTACTCGCGCTTATCAGAAAAAAGTTACACAACGCACCCCTAACTATCACAAATATACTCCACTACAAGTATCCATGGAAACGCGAGCAAAGGAGATAAACAAGGAGTTCTTTAAGCACCCAACACTCTTGAAGGCAAGTGTGCATGCCCGAGACACATCAAGATATTGCACCTTCCACAAAGGTCATGGCCATGACACGAAGTGTCGCCACCTCCAAGGATTAGTTGAAGACCTCATCAAGGACGGAAAGTTGAAGGAGGTTGTACTAGTTGAACCCAGCTAACGCCCAGTCAAAGCACCAATGGAAGGTAATGGGAATGAGCTCATTCCAGCTCGCTCCATTCATATTAAAAGAGTAGTGCCCACCATCAAGAGGGATAAGCAAACTAAATCCCTATTGATGATTAAGAGATCGAGTGCAAGAGAAGCCAATTTGGCATATACCTCACGAGTGCCAATGATGTACATAGCTAATCACCTTTAAAGAACTTGATAGACCAGCTGTGATTATCACTGCCTTAGTCATAAATTACCAAATATGCAACGTCCTAATTGACACAAGGAGATTCGTTAACATCATTTTTAAATCTTTTTTGATCAAATGAACCTTCCCACCTACCAACTCATTCATAATTCATATTATAGGCTCGTTGAATGGTTACTTTCAAGAGCACCGAGAAAAGAAAAAAAGAACTCAACCCTACCTGTCACCTGGGGTGAGGGCGGCCAACAATATACAATCATGGCAAAATTCATTATCTTAGATGTCAAGCCACATACAATGTCATCTTCGACAGCCTTGTTGAACACCTTTAGGGCGGTAGTCTTGACCAACATAGGGGCAACATACAAGAGGATGATGAACTGCATCTTCAAAGAACATAAAGGAATAAATATTGAAGTGTTCATTAATGACTTGGTGAAGAGAAAGTCACCCAAGCAGCATCTAAGAAAGGAGACATTTACTATATTGAAAAATTATAAGTGACTCAACTCTCTTAGGTATATTTGGTGTAGGTCTAAGCATGTTCTTAGATTTACTCCTCATTCCAAAAGGCAAAAAAGTCCATCTCAATAACATGAAGGTGATTTTGGAGATGTCATCACGAAAGACATCAAAGTATATCAACTCACAGAGCAATTTGCTGGGTTAAACCACTTCATCTCTAGGCTAGGCGAGAGGTACTCGTCATTCTTCAAGGCACTGAGAAAAAGGAGGAAGCTAGCTTAGAGCGAAGAATGCAAGTCACCTTCCAGCAACTTATAGTGTTTCTCTCCTCTTCGTCCCAACTCCAAAGTCCTAGACATGGCGAGGACTTGCTATTGTACTTAAGAGTGGGCAAGGATACAACAAGTCAAATGCTCGTTAGAGAAAGAAAGAAGTAATAGCCAATCTACCATCTTAGTAAGACCATAAGTGGCATGGAACAAAAGTACCCAATCATGAAGAAAAACTAACAAGTCATAGTTGAACGACTGAGACTATATTTATAAGCTCATTCAATCCAAGTCAGCAAGGACCATCCGCTCAAAGCTGAACTCGCAAAGCCAATATCATTTTGGTAGACTAATTAAATTGAGTGAGTTCCAAATTATTTACACTTTAAGGACAGCTCTTAAGACTCGAGCACTTGAAGATTTCTTGGCCAACTTCAATATCTCAGGTGACAAGCAAGAAGCTTGAGAGACAAAAGCACTCTTGGATTTTCTAAGTTGATAGAGCCTCAAATGAGCAAACTTGAGGGTGGGAAATGTATTAAAGAGTCCAACGGAAATTATCATCATTCAGGCCATCAAGATCAACTTCAAAATGACAAATAATGAGAAAAAGATCAAATTAGTCCACTAACATTTTCCTAAGGACCAAAATAGTTTTTGATTATATAAAACTATCAATTTGATCCCTTGACTCTTTAAATAAGACCATATTAGTCATTTAGTGGAATCATTAGGTATCTATTTAAAAAATTTAAAGGACTAAAATCAGTATTTTAAATAGTTGAAAATCATTTTGGTCCTTATCTAAACAAATAATCAAGTGGAGTACGAGGCCTTAATGGCTGGCCAACAATTTGCTGAGGACAAAGGAACAACCCAACACATACTTGGACTCAATATTAATGGTAAATCAATTAAATGACGTGTTGAAGTTTTTTTTTTTCAATGAAAGCCGAGATCAGCATATTGGCTTACTTGAAATTACTCCTGATACAAAAAGGGAAAAATTAACAAGCCAACCTACTCAAAAGAAGAGAAATCCTAATGAGTGCCCAACTATGAAAATAATAAAGCCAACAATTTAAGAAGAAGATCTCATGCATTTGGAAACAACTGCCTATCGAGTTGGATGGACCCATTCCTGTAGTATTTGAGGATTGGGATAATAAATGTCGAGGCTACTAGTCAGTGATGATTCAAAATAAAGGCAGCCAAAACTGTTCAGTAGAATAATTGGAGAACTATTCAGAAGGTCAATGACTTCACCTAATTTGAGATGTGTCATTGAAGATGAGAAAGGAGGTGGTGCTCAAAGAAGTCCACTTTAACAAATGTGAGTCATAAGGGAGAAAGAACACTCGCCCACCGAATTATGAGCAAGAGTACTTCTAGTTACCTTTGAGAAAGGATGTTGAGAATTTCTTAAGAAGATCCCCCAATGCCAGAAATTCGCCCCCATGCAACTTTAGCTAATCAACGATCCATGATCATTCATTATGTGAGATATGAACCTATTGGGCCCTTCCCGCCATTCATAAGTCTTTCTTACCAATTGTCCTAGTTCACAAGAAGATAAATACTACTGCTCATTCTAGGAAAATTGGTGTCGACTTTGGAAGACCCCTATATCATCAAAAGGTAGGTTGGCCCAAGATAATACAAGCTGCAGACTCACTCAATAAAGAAAGTGTTGAGGACAATAAGTAATGATGAACTAAATTTTCTACCCTTAAGGAAGACTTGTTTGTATTTACATCCAAGCATGATTTCAATTAAATGAAAAAGTAGACCTGTCAATTTCGGGTCACGGGTCGGGTTCTGGTCAACCCGAAATTGACCCGGCACTATTCGGGTTCGGGTCAACCCGACCCGTTTTTACAAACGGGTCGATTTTCCGAACCCGCACCCGACCCGCTTCGGGTTCGGGTCAACCCGACCCGACCCGCTTAAATTTGATTTTTAGAGTTCTTGCACGGTGCAGCGGTGGCGGTGCAACGGCGGCGACGACGGTGCAGCGGCGACAGTGCCGACGACTCGGCGAGGCAGCGAAGCTGGCTAACGGCGGTCACGGACGTGAGCTCACGGCTCACCCGAGCTCACGCGACGCGATGTCACGCTCACGCGTGGCGTACTGGCGTGCGGCTCGATGCGGGCACTGGGCAGTGGCCAGTGGGGCAGACGGGCAGTGCAGGGCAGCCGGGTAGACTCGGGCAGTGACGCGGGGCAGGCGGGGCACTGGGACAGCCGGGCAGCCGGGGCACAGGGCAGGCGGGCAGCGGGCGGGGGCAGCGGGCGGGATAGGAAAATCCGAAATTTTTTTTTTTAAATAAACGGGTTTTCGGGTTGACCCGGCAACCCGCCGGGTCAACCCGAACCCGACCCGTTTTTGCAAACAGGTCGATTTTTCGAACCCGAACCCGACCCGCTTCGGATTCGGGTCAACCCAAACCCGAAAATTCCGGGTCGGGTTCGGATCGGGTTTTCGGGTCGGATCAAATATTGACAGGTCTATGAAAAAGCAAAGTTTTTCTAATCCTTACAATCTATGTTTAAATTCTATCATGACTTCTATATGAGCAAGTTCTAAGTTAAGTGAGTTCGTATCGATAAACATATACTAACCTAGATTAAATGCTCGTGGAACTCATCACCCACTTCATAATAATAACGCTTGGGGAACTAGCATGACTCCTCAAGCCTAAGTAATGAACTGACCCATCAGGAACCAATGCTCGATCAAAATGTTTGAGTAACTCCGATAAGTGAGTTAAACAACTATGAATTAAGAAGCATGCTTTTACTAGCCAAAGTTATGTGTCATGCAACTCATAGCCTTTGGAGAGTAAAGATGGGCTAGAATTTTATTCACTAGCTTGAGCAACTCGACATTGTAATATTAGAGGATGTCTGACAGAGGTAGGGGCCAATCGAGTTCCTAACCAAGCTCAAGTTCAAAAGTGATTCAAATTACACCCTGAAGAAGAGATAAGGCCCCCATATACAAAGACTTGTAGGAGAGCAAAAGATCCTTGCAGAAAGAAAATCTAAACTCAACAAAGTCATCTCTCATCCCTGTCAACCCCAATAAGTCATGCATAGATTTCATAAAATACATAACAAGCTTTCCTCTTAAAGTTCTAAATAAAAGAAAAGAAACGAAGATAAAAAAAAATAAGAAAAGAGGAATACAAAAAAATAAAAAAGAAACAAGCCAATCTTATATACTCATCGAGTGCAATACTTATTCCAAGACTACTTTTTTTATTCTAACTCGTATCATTGAATGCAGGGAAAAATCATTAATACATAATCGCCAAGTACCACAGTGATGAGTTATACCATTCTCTAGCCTACCTGTAAGCCGACTATCCCCTTTGTGATAAAATCTACAATAAGTAGTGCAAGAGTCCTCTATAGCCGACAAGTCATAATGGTTACCCCTACAAAAGACTATAATGTCTAGTACAATATAAGACCCACTAAAGGTGACAATGAATCAAACAATAGTGAATAGACCTATAGGCTGATTCCCCCTTTTGCGATAAAATGCATAAAAAGAGTGGTCAGCAAGTTAACTACAGCTAGCGAATCTAGATGGTTACCCTCACAAAGGCCAAAAGTTTGAGATATAGTAAGGCCCACCCAAGTCGACATTACACTGAGCTCATACTTTGAATGAAACTCGCTAGACTGCGAGTCGACTTGCAAAAGAATACTACCCACACAGCAAATCAAAATATCAATCATCGAGATATTTAAGAGCATTATTCTATACTATGGGTTGTTGAGTTCCAGACTTAGAATTTTGAAGCAATTTTAAAGTCTCATAGGATCACTTAGTCCTTCCATTATATTCGTCAAGGTATTACCTGCTAAATTATTCTCTAAATGAATTTTGGTTTGTCAAGCTATAACATGCGACTATTGATATTCGATCTCCTTGAATTCATTTAAACAAGACCTTTATTATTATGCTCTAATGAACACCACATTCATGGCTGAGTTCTTTACTTATTTCATTTACAATCGAGTTATGTATTTATTTCATTTACTGCTAAGTTATTTATTTATTTATTTCATTTGTGGTTGAATTCTTTATTCCTGATTGAGTTCAATTAATTAAAATCAAGTCATTTATTAATTCAGTTATAGCTCAGTCTAAAAAAACATAGAAAATTTTTTAAAAAACCTTTTACTATTTATAAGCGAGTGCCAACTTACTCATAAAATACACTTTCCATTCATACAAGAGTAGCCAAGTCCAACATAGAAAAATTAAAAGGCAATGAATAAAACATACATATAAAAAAGAAGAAAAGTGAGAAGAAATTTTTTATTTAATTCCAAAATTACATTACATTTGCAATTTGTTTAACAGACCAAAAAAGAAAAAAAAAAATAAGTACAAATGAAAGGTGACTCAATCTCCAGTGGCACTAACACCATTATTCTCTTCACTATCGTAAGCCGCCTCAAAGAAAGTAGTGGGGTTTTCAAAATTTGGGTCCAGCATATAGACAAGCTTCCAAAGGAAGTACTCAATTCTCTCCTTATATTTGAGCAGAAGATCTTTTAGTACTTAGTGAATGTGAAGAGGCCTATGTATTTGTCCTCTGTCATTTTGACCTCGGCGAACAACTATGAACTCAACTTTTGCAAGCTCCTTTATAGTGAGTGACACATCCTTCAGGGATGACTCATTCATCTCCACCTTAAGGATTTATTCCTTCTCAGTAAACCTATCATGCAATTCATTGCTCTTATCCTTAATGGCGAGGCTCACCAACAACTCCTTCAGGTAACCCTAAACAGAGGCATAAGCCTTTTTGCAAAAGAAGGTTATCCTTGTAGTAGCTCGTTGTTGGCTGTGACCAAACACGAAAGTAGTATACTAAGCATTTCTCATATAGTTCATAGTTGCAAATCCAAGATCTCACTTTTGGGGATTATCTCAAGAATTGCCTCCAACGACCTTAAGAAGACTACTAGCCCCTAATCGAACAACTTAATAGAGGGCAAATGGTGTCGCCCTTAACCTCCATGAATGTTGATTCTTCCAAGCAAAAAGGGTCTAAAGAGTAGCTAGACTGCTATTTTTCATCTTTCTCTTCCTCAACTTCAAAAACAACTCACTTACCTTCACTGGCACTATTGTCAATAGTTGAGGACAGCTTATTTCCTTCACCCTCTTCATGGCGCACTACTCGCTGATGACAATTCCTTTGCTCGATTAAGGAGGAGGGACCTAGGCTATCTTTGTCACTAGAGCAGTGGTCACCCCTTTTCCCTTCAATCGCGCCTATGACTTCTTATTTGTCGTAGGCATATTCACAATGGGCTCTTGTGGGCAAAAAACGAGATGACACTCTCCACCAAGTTAGGTAGTATTTGAATTGAGAAGATCCCATAGTAGGTCATAAATTCCATGAACTCACTACATAAGAGAAGCCACATTCCAAATTTGAGGTGGTCGCATGGGATGTAGATGTCCTCTTCACACAGGTATTCAAGTACTCATCCTCCAAGGGAACACGCACCAATAGCATCATTTTTGCAAAACAAGCAAGAAAGATGTGGGCAGCAAATTTGTGAGCGACTGTGGATGACAACAAGTAGTCGACAATCCCAAAGACAACAACGCATTTGCGAAGAGTAGGCATAAGATCGTTAGCACACTCATTCTAGAAATCAGGAAGTTTCAATGAAGAGCTCACGCAATGTAAACTTAGCCAAGGAGTATTATAAGAAGTAAAGGGTGCACGAGTATTGAGGCACTAGTCACATTTGCATTAAATATCTATATTTCACCATTGCCTTTCATCATTACTTGAAGATATCGAAACTTTCTTCCCACTTGCCCTGATGAATGGTTGCCAACTACCGTTTATACTCAATTCGCCCTCATGTGGCACACCCATAACTTGTTGAAAAGCCCCACTTATAAGAAAACACCAAATCTCACAAAGTCAATCACTCGGCAGGTAGACCACAAATTCATCACCTGACACACAAATTATGAACTCAACACTCATAGGATAACTAACTCGCCATAAATAAAAGTAGAGAAAAGAATACAAAATCACTCTTTTTTTTTCATAAATAAAAAAAACATAATCAAATACTCATCATAAAAATAAGGTCATAACATATAAAGCACAACACATATGATTACATAGTATACTCGACCAAATGAAGATAATTTATTACTTTAAGAAACTTTTTACATATTACATTGCAATATAAGAAAAAGTAGCGCAAAGATACTCACAAACACGAAAAACCCTACAAATAAGGTTTGTCGCCGCCTCAGGCAATAGTAACCCTACAGATAGCTCAGGAGGAACCTCCCACCTTCACTGGGGTTCACCCTTAGAAAATCGTGGGTTACCATCATCTCACCCTTCAAACTGCAACATCCTTCCTGAGATAGATGTCCATATCTAAGGTAGTGCCTTTTTGGGAGTTCCCTCCTTTTCTAACCACTCTTTGTAATTCAAAATCTTCTCCAAAATGCTGACTCACTCTACCACCATCTATAATGAGGTAATTCATTGGCCTGGGATGTGCCATCACCTGAGGCGCCAACGACAAAGAGAATAGTGGCTTCTCTAGTGCTGCCATTTCCTAAGTTGGGGCCTCCTCCACAATAGGCACCCCTTAATCGATAGCAACCTCCACAACCTACTCACCCTCTATTGCCTACTCAACCATAATTGAGGGCCTAGCCACCTAAACACTGGTTTTAGGAGGCAAACATGTGATCACTAATGGAGAGCCAACAATGAAGAATTCTCTATCTAAGATACTCAAGGGAAGAAGTAAGATTCTATTAAGGAGAGTTATCATCTTTGTGTACAAGCTATGCACACACTACTTTAATGCTAATGCCTTTAACTCACTCCACATATGTCCCAGAAACTTGCTCAAAGAGAGGCACATAATGGGTACGCTAGTGGAGAATGCTCAACCACCAGTCAAAATCCATTCCAAAGACTTCAAATAATTCATTTGGGGGAGCAGTCAACCTGGCTCCTATAGAGGTCGCCACGGCCTTCGTGGAGACCACCAACTTAGTGGATTGTTCCTTTGCTAGATGCACTAGAGGGACTCATCTTGTCAACCTCATAGCCAACGATTCATCCTCAAGACTAGAGAAGAGCATCATTCTCCCTAGACTAGCTGTATTTCCACCTCTAACTACAATCTCAAGGATGTCATGGTCGGTAAGGGCGTGACCGTCTTCACCACACCCAACTCCACCTTCAATCTCTCTTCATAGAAGAGGGAATTGGCCCAATGGATCCCTGCACAATTTGAGGGCTAGCATCAATAACTTTCTCTTTGCTAGTTGAAGAGGGACTTGCCCTTTTGTCATTTCTCTTGCCTTAAGAAAGGTGAATTGATACATTCCACACTAGTTTGGTGCTAGAAATTGCTAGCTCAATAGAATCCATTTTATCATAATTGCAGGGCACTACAGTTCAACTAAAGTTTTCAAAAATGTTAAGAGCTCTAACATAGGACTTCTTTTTATAAGAGTCGATCATGAGTGACATTACATCACTATCATTAAAAGGAATCTACATGACAATCTACTACCCTCGACTCATAAACCTTTTTGTCTCTCACTCAAATGCTACCTAGGGCTCCAACAAAGGTAATCGACGACTTCAGAGTGCTCGCCAATCACAACCCACTCAACTTAACCCGCACTAACAAACTTGCCTACTCCTACTCACCCCTACATACTCGACATTCAAGAACCTAGCCCGAGACAAAGAAACAAAAGTGAGAGACATAATCATCCATTGAGTTAGCCAGGGTATGACACATTTGTTGAGTATGTATCAAGTGTCATTAATCATTGTCCAATGCAACCTTTCCTATAGCTTTTGAACTATTATAAATAACGGGTGACATGTAACATTTTGATTCTTTTGCCATTTGTTATAAAGATTTGAGCTAGTAGACCATTTCCTACAGACTTCTTTTCTTTCTCACTATCTCTATCCCCTCCTCACTCAGATCGTACCCCCCAGAACTCACTTGCTATTAAGGTTGAGTAACACCCATGGGCAAACGTGGATCCAACAAACATGAAAATAAAATTCTTAAGTAGAAAATTTTAAAGGAGATATATGTGCGAATGATCATATATGAATCTCACAAAATAAGCTAGCATGTTTAAGCCCATAAAACGGGACTAAAAGTAGATAGATTGGAACACTTTATACAAAAATGACTTATGTAATAGATCTATCAGGATGAGTTTGTAAAAGCATAATAAAGTAATTGTACATTAGCTACAGCTGAATAGATAAATTATGCGCAGTAATATAACATTCCAGTTAAAAGTACAGCCAGATAAAGTATAAGGAAAAGGATATAGAGAGAAATAACTGCAAAGATTAAAGTACCTGGTATGGGTAAATTAGTGATTGACATGCTTGTAAGTATTACCACTTACCGGTAAGAATATCGCCATCATCCACGGAGAAATCAACCACCTCCAATTACGTGCATGATGCTATCAACGAGCTAATCTTGCATTCAGCAGCGTGGTAGACGAAGATACTGCTATTGCTACAGTAGACTACTGAAATAACGCTTTCCATATTGATTTTTGAAATTCCATGATTACATAGCTCATTCATACGTGTCACAAACAAATATTCTCAATCAAAATACAAAACAATTACATATATGTCCTGTTACATTGATTTTTGAAATTCCATGATTACATAGCACACTCTTACGTGTTACAAACATGTTCTCAATCAAAATACAAAACAGTAACATATATGGCCCGCTTACAACAACAGATAAAAAAGGGGGAAAATACATTTACACCATATAAAAAGCTGATAAAAAGGAAAAGAGAAGGAGATATACAGAAACAAAACAATATACATCATCAAATATACAGCAAATAAACCAAAACACTGAGTATGTAAGCGAACAAATGAAACACAAAGAAACATCTAAATAAAAATGTTGAAAGACAAGATTGGGGGAACAATGTAAAATACCCACATAAGTATTTAGCTGACGAACAAAGCTCGAGAAATTGCCGTGCTTGAAATGCCGGGGAAGAACTACCCTCGAAAACTCAACTGGATCCCACACCACGAAGCTTTGACCAGCCGGGCTCCAGCAAACGAAGCGATCCAGTGACGGGTCGTTAACGATGTCGTACGTCTTCGAGAGGAATGGCGGAATCGGAGAGCTCTGCAGCGATTCCAGAGGCCTTGGTATGTCCACGACTACGCTCGCTTGCGGCAGTGATTTGCAGGAAGGAGACGGACATATGAGAGATTTGTTGGAGACACCTGGCAAGTACTGGAATTTGGGTTCCAGTTTCGTTGATGACGAAGCACCGGTGGCTCGAAATATCATCGGTTGAGAAGAAGAGGAAGGAGTCGCGCAGTCCGTGGTTCGCGAAATGCTTGGATAAAGGGTCTCGAACAATCCGAAAGTACTACAAACTGAGGAGGCATCGAAGGAGCGCGATGCAGGGGAAGGAGGAGAATGACCCGATGGTGAAGAGCAAGAAGGCACGGAGAGAGTTTGAACCGGAGCTGGCAGAACCGTCTGGCTAGGGTCCATGAACAGGTAGCTAGCCTATGTAAAGCACCAAGGGCACAGGGTAAACGAAAATATAGCAGAGCTTATTTGTTCAATTGAATCTTAGCTATATGTGAATGTGCCGCCCTATGGATTTATTTATAGGCAAACGCCACAAGGGTAAGAACAGCAGATAAACCGCCTTACTGTTGGTTGCCTATCGGCGAAGAAAGTTCAGATATTTATGGAGCTAGTAAAATATTCTACCGTAATATGACATAGAATATATAGATTCAATTTTTATTATTATTATTATTTTACTATATATATATATATATGCTTACTATTTTACTACATATATGTATATATTATATATATACATATATGCTTACTATACATATACATATATATATATACATATATGCTTATATATATATATATATATATATATATGCTTACTTATTATATATATACATATATATATATATATATATATATATACTGCTTACTATTATATATCATTTTCAACTCACCATATATAATAGTAAAAATTGAGGCAGTATGCTTACTATTTTACTACATAGGAGTGACGGGATTAAAAATCCAAGTTCATTATAGCATATTAATAGTTTTAAGTCCGGGATTAAATTTGATTCAAACATAATTCAATCAGTATAAATAAGTTTTGATCAATACTTTTATAAGGTTAAATTTTTGAAATGAGCATGATATATGTCACATTTAGCGGAAGGAGCAGGTTTTTAAAAAAAATTTAAAAATGAGCCGAACCGCCATCTTATTCGACGCATTCAAAGAATGTGCCGAATGTTTTGAATGCGCCAATCGAATCGGTGCATAATTCAATTTTGGACAATCCTAGGGTTTACAGCATGCAAAATGATTTGGCAGTGAATGGAATGCACCGAATCATTTGCCATATTCTAATGATTTTCCTTGTATTCAGGAGCACTCTCGTATTCAGGAGCACAAAGATGAGAGAGGGTAACGTACGGGTGAATGCTTGGCAACCATATGAAAATTATTTTACCAAGAAAAAAAAGTATTTAATTTTTTGATTTCATGAATTAAGTTTTCATCACGATTTAAGAGGGCCGCTGTTCATTTATTTATTTATTATTAGAGTTATTTTAGGCTTTAAGAGATAATAATTAGAATAGTGAAGAAATTTTCTTTATTAAGATTTTAAATTATCGATAAAATTATTAATATTTATGCATATTGGTTGAAATTATGAATAAAAATTATATCTAAATAATTTTGATGATTTAAATTTTGATAGAGTTATTTTAGAATTAATGTGAAATAATTGTTTAATATGCAATACTAATTTAAATAATGTGACATATTTTCATATAATTTGTTCTTAAAATTATATTTTCTAAGAAAAAATTTCATGATTAGGAATCAAGTGCTTAAAATTTTGTTTTTATGAAAATGAAAAAAAAATTAATAATAATTTGAATGGATGAAAATCTTGATATATTAATGTGAGAAATTTTAACTCTAAATTTTTTTATTAAATTATAAATTTTTTAAGCTAAATCTGAAAATTGTAGAAATAGTATTTTTAAATAAGATAAAATATAATATTTAAAAAATAATAATATATATTATGACTTGAAAATAAAGATCTTAATTTAAAATATTATAAACTATTTTTTTTTTTTTCAAATAATTAAAAATAATCATCTTGTCTTGGTATGTAGAAAAACCATTAAATTATAGTGTATTATTTATTTTATTATTATTATTATTAGTACTTCGGTTCCAGTGAGATCCACAAATCATTCAATAGAATTGGAGAGCATTAATTGATGTCCATAAAATAGTACAAAGTTGTTGAGTTAGGAATTTATTTTTATTAATTATGACCTTATCGTGAAATTTCAAAATTTATAAAATTACACAAATATTATTTATTTATAAAATTTAATTATAAATATAATTTAAAAGATTAAAGAAACATATCCTTAAAACATAATAAGTTCAACCATAACAAACATAAACGATATTGACATTACATTGAAAGAGTCTTTACATCGCGATCGTTACAAAGTTCTAATCACTTCAATGTTTCTTTATTACCATGTGCATGCGGGCTTGGAGTTGTGTTGGGTTGGGTAACAACCGAATTTTTTTTTATATCAATGTTGGAAGCATTCCCAATCTGATGCATCAAGAAACTCCTTCTCTTTTTTCCTTGCAAATATATTAGATTATTATATGTATTAGCGAGAAATGCATCTGCTGCAGGGATGCCATCTTTTGTAGATAATACAATGTCTTATATTGCCTTTTGGGTTGTCCACAGTTACCTCAACTGATCAACCTTCTAGCCTTCTTATTTCAGCATGTCTTTCCTTCAGAATCTTCATTGGTGTTAGATGTCCTACCACTTCTGCAACCTTCCTCTACACATATTTTCAATCTTCCTCATCCAAATCGGCATCCTCCCTATAAGAATGAATCGCATAGCTGTATTGTATCTGTCTCATAATATGCAGTCTTCCATTAGCTATATTGTATATGTCTCATAATATGCAATCTTTCATATTGGACCAAAAATGAATACAACAATGGTAAAGTTCATTTGATCTGGTCTTCTCCTCTAACACTATATCAGTAGAAAGTCTTAAACATTCCCTTAACCTAGGGCAGCCCTCCATGATCAAGGTCTTCAAAGGGATTTTTTTCTTTCTGATGCATTGCACAAGAATATAAAATACTAGAAGGAATTTTATGTATTGAAAAAGTTGTAAATATCAAATTATCATTAAATAAAAAAATATAACAAATATATATATTAAGCTTCAGCATAACCTCACATAACAATATATAGCTAACTCTATTTGGAGTTCATCAATTTAATTGATAAATATAATTGATTGAGAAAATAAAATAATAATATGAAGTACATTTTAGAAGCGCGGCAATGTCAATTAAGTTGAACATATTATTTTGACATGTTGTTCATTACTGTTTTATATGCTTCATTAGATATCATATACAAGCTTTAAAGTTGTGTTTATATAGGTTAACATGTGAAGTAGAACTCTAATTCTTATTGTATTTATTGTCAATCTTCTCCATTAAAAAAATCTTTAGCCTGACCATGTTTAGAACTTCGCAACAGCATTTTATAGTAATCTAATATCTGTTGATATTGTTCACGAGATCAATAACAATATAGAATGCAATGCTTCTATATCAAGTATGGACCTTTCAATCCCTGGTTCAACTATACCTTTTCTATCATGACCAAGTTCTTGAATTTGACCCTTAAGGAAATATATTGATACAAGGTGGTGGTCATAAACGCTAAAGCTTTATTGTAGATATTTCCAACCCACCTCTCAAAGTTTAGGGCCACCTCTATATTCCTTAATTTTCTTCACTTCATTATGTTTGTACCATAGTAAGCAATTCTCATCTTCATCCTAAGTATGCATAATACACCTGAATAGATCATTTGATGATACCCTAGCTTTAAGGACCTCATATATAAGAAAAGATAAACTTTCATGCAAGCAGCTGCTTCCCTTTCTAATCATTTGTTTGATTGGGACACTACTTCTAGCACCCAAGGAGTACATTGTTGAGTAATGTAGCTGAAATGAGTGATTTATACAAGCACATACAGAGTTTATCTTTCTTATCTTACACTAACATTTGAAGTCAAAAAAATATTAAAAAAATAATAATTTCTTTTAATAACAATTAAAAAAAGTTGAGAAATTTTAATAACCAAAGCTTATAATATGAATTAAAGTTTAAAACTCAAAGCTAAATATCAAATATCATAACAATAATAAAAGTCAAAGATTAAACTAACGATGCTTGGGTAAAGCCCCACTCCCTGGAGTATATCTAATTGGTGCCTTCCGTCTTCTCCTTTGTAGTTGTGGCTCCTTTGAGACATCATCCTCCTGCTACTCAACTTTGGCACATAGTTGTGAATGTTGTGTACCTTATTCTATTGGATAACCCCCCATTAATATAATGTCTTACTGCGTGGGAGATGAAGGCAATCCTATTGATGACATCCACTCTAGAATAGCTATTGGAAATAATGATTGTGTGCTGGGATGTTGGTATTATGCACCATAATATATCTCTCCTATTTCACTAGACTGTCCAATGTATGGGCTCGAATATTGGGCTGAAGGACCGGCGCCCTTGAAGTCATAACCCATGAAATGTCGGTGCGGATCAATCTCAACAGTCTGTCGGTGCCTGCTCTCCATCAACCGGGATGGAGCATCTGAAATAGATTGTCTCTACCTTAAAGTCTTTGAGAACTCACACCATGTTCCCTAGTTTGTTGTGTCTCCTTTATAGTTATATCAGAAGTGGTGTTGTCAATGTAAATAGATCGTTGAACTATTGTAGAAGATTGTATGTAGTAGTCCGCCTATAAAGTAATGAGTGCTTAATTATTACTAAATATTAAAGTTAGGATAAATAATCTATAAAGTACATATAATAATGAAACACATACCACTAATCTTTCCCCTGGTGATCTAGGTAAAAAGGTCTCTGGAGGCTCAATTTGTGGCTATAAAAGGTATATGAATGCCTAAGATCTATACCACCGTAGATAAGCACCTAATTCCCTATTACATGTGTTTTCTTGTGGAGTGATGGGAACCACATATGCCCTCCTCTCCTCCCATATCTATAGGTAGTCACGGTACTATACATTCCAATCAATATCTGCACTACCACAGCCATCAATACGCCTAAAAGATTGATCCAAAGGCTCAATATCAAAGGATTGTACGCTTGAAAACTGTCTCAAGACACGGTCTGGGAGGTGCCACTCCGCACATTTCCAACTAATAAGCAGTACTCATGCCATCCAAATATCCCTCCCATTCTGCACTATATGGGAAGAGCATCTAGAACTTCTTGTATATATGGAGTCATGATAACATGATAATTTGAGATAAGAAAGTATTTTTATTAATTATGAATAATAATAATTTACTATGATTAATCTAATGTAATCATACATGACTCATTCATAAACCATCAAAATCATCTATATACATCAACATGTTACTAGATGGAAGCTCACATATCCTCTCTTTAGCCCGCCTATTCATTTATAAAAAGCATTATTATTTATAATACTTTTAAGTTCAATTGACTAAAGCTTATTAACCTGCAACCCAAAGTTCATCCAGCCAAGTCAAAAATTTGTGGGACTTGCAGTGTCGGTCATTCTATGTGCAATCTTTCCCATGATCATACATGTAATAGTGTTACACATCCAGCAATATATGTCCTTGTTGGCCTTATCGCTAGTAGAACTCCCTATAAAGATATGCAAAAATCGCATCGCCTATGGACATCCTACTAAAGCTTATTACATCCATAATCAGAGGTAACCACTATAGCGAGATATGACTCCAAGATTTATCGGGTATCAGAAAGCAACCAATCATGAATATGATGTATGCTCGTACATACTAAAGAAAAGGCTTTGTGGCCAAATCATCATATAACTCTCTATAAAAAGTCCATCATAGCCAACATAGTGGGAGCATGGACTCAACCTATGCTAAACCCATCCTGAAGGTCGTAGCATCATTCTTATCATATGGAGCGTGGTATATTGTATCCCTTCTAGGATTTTTCCCAAGTAGCTCATCACAATAGCTAGGCCAGGTTATCCATATGCGACCTTTCCCAACAATATTTAGGCTCACCATAGTAGGTCCATCAACTCTAAGGCCAAATAAAACTTGCATATCCTGCAATGTGATTGTCATCTTGCCAATCGTCAAATGGAATGTATTGGTTAATGTACACTATCTCTTCATAAATGATGTGATAAGATTGTGATCCAACCTAATGAATTGAAAATGCCTGAGATTTTATAATCCAAGGTTTGTCATAGACATATATCATACGAGGGCATTCTACTAGCCATTCACGAGCCATGCGCAGATGAGTTATGACAACCAAAGGGGATGTTTATACATTTTAATTTTTAGAATATTAATGATATTTACACATGCAACAATGAAAATATCATGACATTAATTATTTCTATGTACTTAATCTAGATCATGCACCCTGTGAGATGCCCTGCGTGATGCTATGCTATTCTGTACTGGTATACTTTTTGTAGCACTATGATGAGCAGTGTGCCTGCAAAAACAACTACGCATAGTTCTATCAGCCATACCAATAAATTATGTAATCTAATTTAGTATGCTGTCACTTAAAATCATTACAATTCATATAATTTAACTATAAAAAATTAATATTATTATCTTTATTACCTCAATGATGCCGGATTATATAGACACATTGTCCTATTGTGACCCTTTTTCTTACAATAACCATAACTCTTATTTGAGGTTGAGGGAGCCTCATTCATTATATTACAAAAATCTATTTGATTTAGGTCTACCCACATGCCTCCTAAAAGTCGGTGCAAATAAAGGAATGATTTATTCTTGTTCATTAAAGTTTGGCCAAACATCCTTAGGGGGGGAACAATATGGAATAAGATGGAGTATGTTGCCCTATATGAGTTGAGTGTGAATTATTTTGATATAAAAGTATTATGATATCACCTCCTATATCCAATGATCGATATAACATAAACACATGACACATGATATAATTATGGTTTAACGCATGTATAAGTACAATTGCTTGGTGTAAGAACCTTAACTTTATGTGGTTGATATGATGTATCCATAACTTCAAATTCTCCTCTATTTTATGGTTATTGGTTCATGGCATCTTCATGCTTCACGTCACCTCGCTGTAATATAGTCATCGTACGAGGAACAAATTTAGAGTCCCATACCATCAGACACTTCTCAACATCTGTAGTCCGCCTCGTGAATAAAGTGATAAGGTTATAATATATGGACATTACTATACCTTGTATTGGAAGGCCACAAGTACATTTAAAAACTCCGTTAAAATATTTTGATGCATTGGTTGTCATAATACTATATATACATCAATTGTCAAACAATAATGACCACTTATTGACATCACGTTGTATCAACCAGTCATATGCTTCTTGCTTTGCATTTCTAATGTGATTTATCATGCAATTGAAGTAGGACATATCCTCTGTACTATCGACTAAGTACATATTATTGCAAAGGCCTTTAATGTTAGGAATAGCTTGGCGACATAAATTTTTTGAAGTTCTCATGCAAGTGACGAAGGAAATGTCTATGAACGGCATTAGGAAAAATTTTCTCGACACCCTCTCACAAGTCGTAGATGCTTATATGAGATTATGCATAAATTTTGATGCTCCTTAACTACAACCAAATCATGTAAATAATGAAGGAACCAAACTCATGAATCATTACTCTCTAATTCTACTACTCTAAAAGCCAATAAGAATAATCCACCATTCGCATCAATCCCTATAGCTATAAGTAAGTTCCCATGATACTTTATAAGTAGGAAAGTCCCATCAAGGCTAAGGACTGGCCGACACTTACCACCCATAAATTGATGGTCTAAATGCCCAAAATAAAGCATTGAATCGTGAACCTCTAACCACTTCAACAATGTACACAGTTCTTGGTTGGGACAAATGTATAACTTCCATTAAATGTAGAAGAGAATGATATGGATCCTCATAGCTACCAAATATCACTTTGATGGATTTTCTACACACATCCCATGCCTTCATGTATGAAATCTTCATTTCAAACTTCGACTCCATTCTTGCAATTATCTCATTGGGATTCATATCAAGTTGTTGTCTTATAATTAATATGATGTGCATACATATACATTTTGAAGTGCAATTATGATGCCCAACAATCATAATAGGTTGGGTGCATGTATGTGGAGGACTTGCAAAGGCTACTTTCTAAAGACCACATAATCTCTTACTTCTTGATGCATGTAATCGACAAGGATATAGCCTATACAGATTATTATGTTGGGTTTAAAAAAAAGTGAGATGACTTTTGTTGGAAGTCAAATTTATATAATGAACATTTTGTATAATTAACCAATTGTTTATTGCATCATGTAGGTCTTCTTTATTATGAAATATCTGACTTTCATAAAGTTTTGAAGAAATATTTGCTTCTGTTGAGCTAACTATATTGACGACTAGAGCATCACATTAATCATCAACATCCCATTGTTGGGTTATTTGAATGGTTTTTGTGAAATTATTATTTGCAATCATTAATTCTGATCCAGCTAGGTTTTATCTTGTATGTTCTTCAATGAACTAAACACCAATATTTTCATCATTTCTATAATTTCTCATTGATTCATTTATATTTGCTTTAGGTTGACTATCAATATGTGATGAATCAGTACTACCATTATCTATAGTTTTGTATAAATCTACATCATTGTTATCCATCTCATCTCCCTTGGGCATTACATTTTCATTTTGGTTTCATTGTGGCATGTATGACCTAGACGCCAGATTGTCTTCACATGTTCTATAACTTGCTCTTGAAAGTTCTTTAGTGATGTTAAGCCCTTAAGAACTAGCCCGAGGCAAACCAAGAAGGGGGGGGGGGGGAGGGGGTGAATTGGTATTTTAAAAAATCTTTCTTAGGCAAAGCCCTAGACTAAAACCAAAATAATTCATCACAAAGAGTAACAGATGCGGAAATTAAATGAAGAAATAAAATAAAGAAAGATCACACCAAATTTATGGTGGTTCGGTCAAACCTTGACCTACGTCCACTCCTTGAAGGTACCCTCCGAGTATTACACTAACTATCTCTCCTTTTACTCCCACAGCAAGGTGGAGAAGCCCTAACAAAAACTCCTTTTCACCAACCCCGATGAGGAAGACAACTCAACCCCGATGAGGCAGACAACTCAAATAATTACTCGGAAAGGAGGTCTGGATGATCCAAAACTAGCTTGATCGTCCTAGACGATTAGTTCAAAACTAAGGAAAATCATCCAGAACATCGCTCAAAAAAGAGCTGGCTGATGTTTGATCATCTAGAAGCAACAAAGGATTTTTGAACTGATCATCCCGCACAATCCTATGATCGTCCAGGATGATGTGATCGTATCAATCAAGTCTTAATTGCTTTCTTTAATTACCATATTAATTTAGGCATAGTTATGTTAAATCATCCAGGCCAATGTAATTGATCGGCCTGGCCGATGTCCAAAAATAAATCTTACCTAAATAAATCTGGCGGCTGATTCTTTCTGATTTGAGCTTATCGTCCTGGCCGATACAAGTATTGTCCTAGAAGATTTGCTTAATGACGACTGCCTTAACAAGGATGCCTTAATTAGGGTTTCTATTTTTAGTCGGATCGTCCTGGCCGAAATGAACATCATCCAGGATGATGTAGTCAAAATAGAAAACAACAGAAAAACCCTCAAGTATGTGTATACAAGTTTACTTAGCATAAGGAACCACTTTTACAATGGAATCAATAAAGGAAAAATTACAAACTAACTTAAACTAAATATACCCAATCTTGAGCTGGCTTTAGTTGCACTCGATCTTGTGGACCTGAAAAGTTAGTAGGCAAGGCAGTCGTAGACAGTTATAAATATTTGCTTTCATTAAAAGTCTAATCCATAAACTTAGATTTGCAACAATCTCTCCCTTTTTGATGATAATAAACATAATCAAAAAATTTCAAGCAGTTTCGACAGTCTAATAGAAATAGTGTAAAGAAAATTAGTTTACTAAATTCCAGAATCAAAGTACAAGGTACAACAGACTACTCCCCTTTTTGACATTAAAAAAAGGAGGAGAAAACTAAAAAATAGAATAGAAACTAAAACAACCATAAGAAAAATAAACTACAGAAAAACAGTATAATAAACAAAAAACTAAAGAAACATGGGACCCTAATCATCTAACGAAGGAGGTGGTGGTGGTGGTGGTGAAAAGTAACTGGTCAATGTGGCAAACTGAGATCCGAAATAGGCCATGTCCTGGTCATGCTGGTACTATATGCGGATGATGTCCACAGTATGTTGTTGCTCCTGTGCAGTAACTTAGGCCTCAAAACGGGTCTCCCACTAATTAAATCTCTCCACCAATTGATCTAGTTGAGAGTGCTGGCAGAGAGAAATAGGTACAGGATGAGGAGCAATAGCCTCTTCCTCCTCGTCCCTCTGAGCTTCCTCATCTCCTGGATGGAGACGAGTACTTTGAAGGACATTGAAGGAATTATTTGAGTAGAAGGTTGATTGAAGGTCGGGAGGAGCAAGATATTGAAGGTTGTATTTGGATTCTAAAATATATGTAATAATGTGTCATAGAGCAAGATTGAGCTTCCTTCTATGACCTGGATCTCTAATTGTAGTCAAATATTTGATGTAGAGAAAGATCAGGCCTGTTGCATTGAATTCACGATTGTTCATGATGTAAAAAGTGTTGAGTGAAAGAAGGGAAGATATAAATTTGGTCACCGACTTTGGGAATCATAGAGGTGCGAAGGATGTGCTGGATCGTCCTAGCATCTTTAAGTAAAGAGGTAGTCTCTCAAACTTGTAAGGGGGCATTGGTGTGACAAAGAAAGTGATTGACCATAGCCTAATTAAAATCAGGATTAGAAACTAGGGTATGCAGCTTATCCCCAGTGGTGGAAAGCTGTAATAATTCTGCACAATCTTAGTATGTGATCTCGACTAGGCGTCGATGTTGAAACTCGTTCACTATGAATTAAGTTGATAAACCTAAGCTTATGTCCCAGCGACTAACCAAGAGGGGGGGGGGGTGAATTGGTAATTAAAAATTAATCTCTCTTTTACTTTTTAAACTGAAAAATAAACTTCAATGAGTTTTGTAGAAAATATTTTTCAACCACAATTTTAAAAGTAAAAACACAAAAATAAAAAAGGTAGCGAAAAAATAAAGACACGAGGTTTATAGCGGTTCGGTCAAAATAGACCTACATCCACTCCCCGGAAGCACCCTCAGAGTATTGCATGAATACCAATAGTGACTCTCCTTTTGCACCTACAGCAAGGCGGAGAAGCCTTTACAAACACTCTTTCCACCACTACCCAGTGTGGTAGAGAACCGTCGTCCTTTTACACTATCCCCAGTGTTGGCAGAGAACCTTCGTCCTTAGACACTATCCCCAGAGTTGGCAGAGAACCTTCATCCTTTTACACTATTCCAGTGTTGGCAGAGAACCGTTGTCCTTTTACACTCTCTCGGTGTAGGAAGAGAACCCTTCGGCTGTTCACACTCTCCAAGTGCGGGTAGAGAATCCTTTGGCTATTCACACTCTCCAAGTATGGGCAGAGAACCCTTCGGCTTGTTCACACTCTTCAAGTGTGGGCAGAGAACCCTTCGTCTGTTCACACTCTCCAACTGTCGACAGAGAACCAGATCTCCTTGACAGATATTCTCACAAGAATTCTAGAAGGAAGAGATAAAAGAGTCAAGTAATCATAAATTAAGAGTAAAGACTCTTACCTTTGAGTACCAAGTGAAACCTTCACGCTCCAATGGCAAGAAATCTCCTTCAAATACACTCTCTCTCACACTCTCTCCTTGGCTCTTCTTTCAATAGGCATGAAGATCAGTAGGCAAAAAGATTATGTGACAGTTTAGTTTGGAC
Source organism: Dendrobium officinale (assembly GCA_019514585.1). Lineage (NCBI taxonomy): Eukaryota > Viridiplantae > Streptophyta > Magnoliopsida > Asparagales > Orchidaceae > Dendrobium > Dendrobium officinale. The sequence continues at coordinate 18,608,711 of CM033688.1, forward strand.
TATTTATAGGAAAGACACTAAAAAACTGTCCAAAAATTATAAATTTTCAAGTCAATACGAATTGGATCGTCCCGTACGATCGTGGATCATCATGAACAATTTTACTTAAATGCGTTGAAAATGAACCTATATGGGTACGAAATGGCTTCGTACACACACATCATCACGTACGAACCATGTTCGTTAGGTATGATTTGTTATTCCATAGGTCGATTCCCAAAAACTGCATAACATCACTTAATTTTTTAGAGTCGGTTCACTTCATCCTGGGATGAATATTGGTTCATCCGGACGAAATTTTTCTAGAGAGCAAATCATCCTGAGACGAATACACTTCGTCCTCGATGAAATTACTATAGAGAGCAACTAGTCCTGGAACGAATACACTTCGTTCTTGAATAAAAAATTTCCAGAGAACATTTCATCATGGGACGAATATGCTTTATTCTGGATGACCAGGACTTAGAAAATTTTCTTCAATTCTTGTTCGTTTCATTGCTCTTACGAGGAGATAACTGACTTGATCGTCCCGTATGAACTATGTTCGTCCCGTACGATCAGTACAATTTTCTCAAGATCTCCTAAAATGTGTGTGTGTATTCACTCAATTATAATCACTCCCTCTTAAATTTAATTCAAAGAAAAATACAAGTTTTTAAATACACAAAGTATCTCATGCTGAATTTGATTTGAAGTCTTTGTAGTCTGGAGTTTGATTTTCCTGAAGTGTTAGTAAACACAAGAGCAAAAATAACTCTTCCAAAAAGTATTAGGAGATAATTATACATAAAACAATAATATTTGAAATCATCAAAACTATAAAAGTTGCAAGAATGTAAAACATGCAAATAACAACTCTCTTAACAATCTTCCTCTTTTTGATGATGACAAAATAATTATTATTTGTATAATTTTCAAATTCAAAAAATCTCCTAACTCCCCCTGAATTGATGAACACGTATAAATAAGGAGGCATTTTTAGAAATATACAGATACACTCCACAATGTATACAACAAACACAAAACTCAAAACAAAAAACAAAAATAGATCAAACAAAAACAGATGAAACAAAACCAAAAAACACGATACAAATAATTTCTCCCCCTTTTAGACAACAGCAAAAAGTAAAGAAGAAAAAGACTTGAAATGTAAGCAGACATATGAAAATCATTTGATTCAATCTTGAAATTGATTAAAATATGTTATGCAAATAAAATTAGAACATTAGGCAAATCACATTAATTCATAAAATTTAAGAAGAGATATAACATTGATAATAAAAAGAATATATCAAAAGTATGAGTCAATTTAGATACTAAAATAGAGAAAATCATTGCAAAAAGGATGAATAGAAAATTTGTATATTTCAAATTTTAAAATAGAATATAAATGCACAGTAGATCAATTTGAATTAAGAGATTAAAAGATAATGGAAAGAAATAATTGCCACATGTGGCGCTTTGCGCATCTTTTTTAAATTATTTGCACATTTTTTGTGCATCTTTTTATTTTTGGGCTTATTTTGTGCCTCTTTTTCTACTTGCGAACCATTGCGCATTCCTTTTGATTTTTTTATATTTTTGTATATTTTTTTAAGACTAATTTTGATCTTTCCAAAACCAATAATAAAAAATTTTAAATTTTTCTAAGTGCATAAATATTTATTGATAAATGCAATATAAAATAGGAAAACATCATAGTTGCAATAATAATATTATAATTAATGTAGTCTAAATAAGAGACATAAAATTGACAATTCTAATTATATCAAGTTATAATCAGAACTTAAATTTAGAAAAAAAATAGATTTTCAAATGAATTTAATTTAGACTTGCACTTTAAAGTATAACACTATTAAGATAAAAAATCTAATGATTGTCATAAAGGTTAACACACATTTCAATACAATTAAATCCAAAACATGAGAATATATATTAATATCACTATGTAGATATTACAAATTAAGGTCACGATATCAATACAGAAATAAAACATCTAAAGTGAAGAAAATACAACAAACTTACTTAAAACACATCTAAAATACAAACTATAGAAAATACATAAAATTAAGTGTAACAATCACTGAGAAGGACCCTGATCTGGTGGTGGAGGAGGAGGTGCAGCACCAAAGATGTTAAAGTAAGTACTCATCATAAGCACATTGGTACTGATATCACTCATCTGATCCCTCATAAAATTCATGTTATGCTGATACTGTGTGGCCTGCTGCTGAGGATGAGTTTCAATTTGATCAAAGCGCTGATCAAAATGAGTCTCTAAGCGATCAAATCTTTGAAACAAATCCTGATAATTTGGTTCATTGGCGAATACAGGTGTAGCTTTTGGTTCTTCCTCTGTATCACTAATGATATAAGTTTTACTTGGTTCTTCTTTGAAGATTGCTCTAAATGATCTGTCGTTGTAGTAGAGCGGTTCTTCAAACTCTTGATCAGGATGAACCAAATTGTATTTCTCCTACAGAATGTAGGTAACAAGATGTCCTAAGGCGGTGTTCTTCTTTTTCTTATGCTCTACATGTCCAATTTCAGATAGCCCATAAACATAGTCAAGGATAAATTAGGCTTCATCTATAGGTTCTTTAGTCATGATCAAGACGATCACCATAGAAAGAAGAGGGATAATGTTGATTCTATCACCAATTTTAGGAATTATAGAAGTTCTAAGGACATGTTGGATGATACGAGCTTTACGAACTAGTCCGGATACTCTAGTCACATGTTCATTCACATTATTTCCTCTAATCATATTTTTAAGTTCATACAATGCATAATCATGAGTGTTGATCAAGTGATGGGCTCTGGCTCCTTCTGTCTTTAAATTTAAAAAGGCTCCTAAGTCAGCCTTGGTGATTTCAACTTTTTTGTTTGAAGACAAAGGAACAGATTATAGAATGGTCAGAATTAAAGGACATGTTGGCGAGGAAGTAATGGAAGGTTTCCTTATTGTAGAGATAGACGAGGGTAAGGATAAAATAAAATTGTGTTGAGGCAAATAAGTTCATTACCTTGAAAGGTAAGTTGTTCTTGGATTAGGATTCTTGAGGGTGTGATCTTTCGCTGAGGCAAACCTAAGAAAAGATTTCTCATTTGCTTTGGAAAGGAATTTTTTAGAGGAATTTTTATGTGGTTTCTTTGCCAGAACCTTTTGTCTCTTACTTGAACTTGCTATTTAGAAGAAGATCTAGAGTAGAAAAAGATTTAAAGTGAAGTTTTGAGTGTGACTGTTGAGTTCAAAAGTCCTTCTATTTATTGAAAATGACACGTTCATACTAGACGAAAAAATTTTGTCCCGTACGAAATTTCAATTCATCCTGTACGAAAAAATTTCGTATGAATGATCCAATGTGTCAAAATGAAACGGCTTTTCATAATCAACATAGCTTACGAAGCATCCTTTCGTACAGACTTTTGACTAGATTGATCGTACAGACGAACACGTATACATCCTGGGATGATCAGAACTTATATCATTTTAATGGCGGTTAAAACCTTCCCCTCCATCGAACCGGCATGTGTTTGTCCAAACGAACCAAAGGTTCTTATGTACAAAGTTTGTATTAAAAACTACCTTATCCATTCAACTGCTTTATTCATTCGTCCCGTCGTTTGAAAAACATTTCGTCCCGGACGATCGTGACGATCGTACAGACGAAGTGACACTAAAACACTGAAAACTGCACTCAAACTGTTTAAAATCTAACAGTTTGTCACACTATACAAGTTGTCCCATACGAAAACATTTCATCCCGGATGATTGGCACTCAAAATTTTTAAATTTTTATACTCAATCAAAAACTTAAACAAAAACACACTAAAAACACAAAATAATAATGAAAAAAACACAAACTCTAAATAAAGAAAATCACACATGCAAGTTCATAAAAACATAAAAACACACAAACATATTAATTAGTAAATAAACTTCAATGTTGCAAAAATATTTTTATTTAAGCATTCAAATCAATCACACCAAGCCTTGTTCTTAATGCAATGAAGGTATCAAAGTCTAAAGATTTTATAAAAATGTATGCAAGTTGATTTTCAGTAGAAATATGTGTGAGTTCAATTTCTCATTTGGAAACATGATCCCTTATGAAATGATATACCATATGTGTATATGTTTGGTTCTTGAATGTTGAATAGAATTTTTAAAAATACAAATAGCACTAGTGTTATCACAATAAATTGAAATAGTGCCTATAGTAAATCATAAATCAATCAACTGTTATTTCAACCAATGTACTTGTGCCACACAACTTCCTAATATAATGTATTCTGCTTCTACAATTGATAGGGCTACTAAATTTTATTTTCTACTGGACCAAGAGACTTGAGAATTTCCAATAAATTAACATGTTCTAGAAGTGGTCTTTCTATCCACTCTACAACCTGTAAAGTCAGAATATGAATAACCAATTATTTCAAATGAAGAGCTAAACTTAGGATACCATATTCCTAAGTTCTGAGTAGATTCCTAAGTTCTGAATTCCTATCAGATATCTTAAAATCCTTTTCACTACTATCAAATATGATTCTTTTGGATCTAATTAAAATCTAGCACATAAGCAAACACTAAACATGATATCAGGTCGGCTAACAGTCAAGTAAAGTAAAGATCCAATTATCCCTCTAATTTTTTTTTATCAACAGAGATTTTTCCTTAGGGTCCTTATCTAACTAAACTGAGGAACTCATTGGTGTGCTAACAGGTTTAGCATTGTCCATTTCATACTTTTTGAGGATGTCCTTAAAATACTTTGACTGACCAAGAAATGTACCTTCCTCAATTTGCTTAATGCTAAATCCTAGAAAGTAACTTAAATCTCCCATTAGACTCATCTTAAATTCACTACTCATTATCTTAGAAACATTATCACAAAGATTTTTATTTGAACATCCAAAAATGATATCATCCATATAAATTTAAACAATGAGTATATCCTTTCCACATTTCTTTAAAAAGAGAGTTGTATCCACACTTCCTTTTTCAAAAGATCTTTCAAGTAAGAAGGTGCTCAACCTCTCATACCAAGCCCTAGGTGTCTGTTTTAATCCATATAATGACTTTTTCAACTTGAAAATATGATTTGGGTATTTAGAATTTTCAAAACCTGGTGGTTGTTCTAAAAAAATATCTTCTTAAATTACCCCATTTAAAAAGGCACTTTTTACATCCATTTGATATAATTTGAATCCTTTAAAATAGGCAAAAGCTAAAAAAAATCCTAATTGCTTCAAGTCTAGCTACAGAGGCAAAAGTCTCCTCAAAATAAATCCCTTCAATCTGATTATACTACTTAGCAACTAATCTAGCCTTATTTCTAATGACTACTTCTGAGTAATTCATTTTGTTTTTGAATACCCATTTAGTTCCAACTACACTTTAATCATTTGGCCTTGTGGTTAATTCTCAAACTTTATTTCTTATAAATTGATTCAACTCTTCTTGAGAGTTAATCTTAATCTCATCTGAAAGTGCTTGATCAATATTTGTGATTCTATAGTTGAAATTGAGGTTGAATGATTGACTTCTTTATTTAATCCACGCCTAGTTCTTACACCCCCACTTTGTTCACCTATAATCAATTCTCTTGGGTGGTTTTTAGAAAATCTCAAATCTCTAGGCAAAGCGTTTTCTATCTTCAAATTTTCTTCCATATTTTCTTCTAAATTTTTCTTCCAAATTTATTTTTTCAATATTTTGGGAGTTAATCTTAATCTCATCTTCTATAATATTTGTCTCTTCCATATTTTCTGATTCAATAATTACAACATATGTGGTCTCCTTTAAAATTACTAGATGGAAAAGCGGGGGGGGGGGGGGGGTGAATTGTGAAAATATTTTGATAATAGTTAAAACCTAAGCAAGAGTTCTAATATTTTTAATGTTTTAAAATTTTAACATGAAAATTTAAACATTTTTTTTTCACAAAATTTTCCAAGAAAATATTGAAAAATAAAATACATGCAGTAATAAAAGACAATAAGGAAAAAGCACACCGAGATTTTTATAGTGGTTCAGTCAAACCATGACCTACGTCCACTCCCCAGAGTCCTCCTCTCTGGGTATTTCACTACAAGCAATAGCTCTCCTTTTTCCCCCCTTGGGAAGGCGGAGAAGCCCATATAATACTCCCTTTCACCGACCCGGCGTGGAGGAGTGCCAAACTCTGTTTTCACCCTCCTAGCGACGGCAGAGAACCTTCTCGTTTTTCTCCCTCTTGGAGAAGGCAGAGTACCTCGAGGTTACGGATGTAGAAGAGCCTTTGCCCTTGGAGTACTCCCACAAATTCTTCTAGGGCCACAGGAGGAGTAAGATGTAGCAAGTTCGGAGCAATCGTGTGATCTCCCTCATACCTCTTCTCCCGCTCACAACGCTCACCTTCTCCTTCCTCTCTCAAACCCTAAAGAACTTCTCAAGAGCTCTCTCCCTCGGAATCCCTCTCTAACCACGTTCTCCTCTCTGATTCACACCCTCAAAATATGACAAGTTTTTCACCTCAAAACGGGCTCCAAAATCCCTGAGATTTCAAAAGTAGCCGTTACTATCGTACAATACGGTTTATACTTGTACAGTATGATATGTATAAACAGAATTCATCCTCGTACGAAGTGGTATGAACAGTTCAAAAACATTCATACAGTACGATTCTAAATCGTACGGTACGATCCATAACAATTCTGTTTGTACAGGACGATAGTCGGGATGATCAAAAATCATCTCTGTTCAGCGTATGGTACGATTGCCATCGTACAGTACGATGAGACAAAATTAAAGAGATCGTCCGGGATGATTATAATTCTTCTCTGTTCATCGTATTATATGAACGTATTCGTACGGTACGATGTTCAAATTATAATTAAGTCTGGATTTTTTGCGCTAATCAATGATTAAATTAAATAAGTATTTAAATAAAATCATACAGTACGGAGATGTTCGTACAGTACGAGTGACGGAAAATAACTTAAGTTAAAATGGCTATTAGGGTTTTGGCTATGAACATATCGTACAGTACGAATACATTTGTACGGTATGATCTATTCACAGAATCATCTTACAAAGCTCTGATCGTACGGTATGAAATACCATCGTACAGTACGATCCACAAAAATAAAAACTCTAAATTTTTCATTTAAAACACACTCTCCCCCTGTGTATGTGCATGGTTGCTCAGTTTTTTATGTATTTTGTGGCCAGACTCAAGAAAATAAAAAATAAAATAAACCATAAAATACATTGCAGATTCATACTCCTAATCTACCCATTACTGAGTCTTCCTGTCGTCTTGAGTAGCTTTTGATCTTCCTGAAATGTTAGTACTCACGGACAATAACAAATAAAATAATATTCAATGAATAGATGATTCAAACTACATTATTTATTATCATCAAAATATCAAACTCGGGGTCATGGGTTGCAACAATCTCCCCCTTTTTGATGATATCAAATAATATTTGTTGTAAACAAGTGTTAAAGGTTTTTTTTTTATAATTTAATTTAAACATAATAACAAGAAGAAAAGAAATAAAAGAAGATGCCGTACGAAAGAAAAAAACATGCATTTAACCATAGAAACAAGATACAACAACCTTCTCCCTCTTTTGACAACACCAAAAAGAGGAGCAAACACTAAAAAAGATAAAACAATTACAATACAAAGATAATTTATAGTGGAGGATCCTGATCAGTAGGTGGTGGAGGTGGGTTTGATTGGAAGTTCTGAAAGAGAGTGTCAAAGCGCTGATCAATAGCAGTTAAGCATTCTCCAAACCAATGCATATCTGTCTCGTGTTGCTGATGCTGTTCTTGAATGTGAGTATCAAGATGAGTCTGAAGTTGGTCGAAGCGTTGGACCAGATCGTCGTAAGGGTAAGCAGGTGCAGGTGCTCGAGGTGGTGCATGTCGTCGTGGATGTGCTTGAGCTGCAGCCGGGGCATCTTCCTCTTCTTCTTCGTCAAAAATAGGTTCTTCCGGCTCTTGTCCCCGATGGAAAAGAATATGGAAAGAGGCATCCGTATAAAAAATAGAAAGATTGTCGGGTTCACCAGGATAGGTCAATTGATATTTATTTTGGAAAATATATCTTATAAGGTGTCCAAGAGCTATATTTTGTTTTTGGCGATTGGTAGGGAGACAAACGAAGGTCATGTAGCGAATGTAGTCAATAATCAGATCGGCCTCATCGTATTTTGTGTTGGTCAAGATAAGATAGGTAGTGACAGATAGGGTCCGGGTCATGTTGACACGGTCACCATCTTTGGGTATTATGGAGGTACGAAGGACATGTTGAATTATGCGCGCATTTCTATTTAGTGAAGAAATGAGAGGTTGGTGTTGATAGAATGCGGCGTTCCTAAGGACTTGATTAACGTCGCTCCAGTCAAAATCATTTGTAAGAAAAGAATGAACCATAGGCCCTTCAGTAGATAGCCCAATGTGTTGGGAGATGTCAGCTTTGGTTATTTCAACATTTTGATGATAAACAAAAGAGTGGAAAGTGAGGTTGTCGACAATTAGGTCAGATTGGCTAGGAATTCTAGAAAGAGTTCAGAATTGTAAGGGAAGGCCAGGGTGAGAAGAAATTAGAGGGTGGTGGAAGCAAAGAGGTTCATTACCTCAAAGTTCAAGAGCCTTCTGATTTAGCAGTCGGGAGGGTGATTTTACAGGCTTTGAACTTGTGGTATGCATCCTCATTTTCGGCATTCAAGACTCAAGAACTATGGCGGTGAGAGGAAGACGAGCTTCCCACTACCATACGACCTCTCTTGCTTGAACCAGGCATCGTGTAGAGGCTGAGTGCAAGGTAAGAAGGAATCAAGTGGATTGATTAGTGGAGTGCAAGTGAAGAGTTCGGCCTACCCACCCAATTTATAGAGTTTTCCACAAATTGTACAGTACGATTGTAAATCGTACAGTACGATATAGTAATAATTAATTTGATGGTTCGTACCGGGAAAAGGAGGTCAAAACGTACAGTACGATGAATATCATATAGTACGATCAGAGGAATATCAATCGTCCCGAGGAATTCAGCACGACTTTTGACCAAACATATCGTACTGTACGAATAGGGGTATCGTACAGTCCGAATTGCATTAATATCGTACCGAACGCCTTTATTTTGTTCTCATCCACTTGCTGAGGTGGATCGTATAGTACGATTAATGTAAATCATACAGTACGATCAGCAATAATAATGTACCAGCACGCTAAAATTTGTCCCAATCCATTCGTTTTCGTGGCGAGTACAGTACGAAGAGGAGATATCGTACCGTATGATGACCAATAATTAATCGTACAATATGATGATAGTAGTATAGTACGATCAACAGAGACAAAATTTGTCGTTGGGTGTTTTCTGTGTAGATTACAGTATACCGTACAGTACGATATGTATATCGTACAATACGATATTACAGAGTCAAAGTTAGTGCTTTTTGTGTAGTGAGTGTGTGATGATCAGGAGCAACCCTATTTAATTTTTTTTTGTTTTGTGTTGGTTTTTTTTAATGCAGTTATATTTATGATACCTAATCTAGTCCTCAAGGTGCTAAAGGTGTCGAAAGCTAGAGGTTTTGTGAATATGTCAGCTAATTGATCTCCTGTAGCGATGTGATGCAATTCTATATCTCCCTTAGCAACGTGATCTCTAATGAAATGGTGTCTAACGTCTATGTGTTTTGTTCGAGAGTGCTGAATTGGGTTCTTAGAGATGCAAATTGCGCTTGTGTTGTCACACATGATTGAAATGTTCCTACAGGTAGGCCAAGATCAAGAATTTGTTGTTTTAGCCATTGTACTTGTGCAACACAACTTCCTACTGCAATATATTCTGCCTCGGCTATGGAAAGTGCTACTAAGTTTTGCTTCCTACTGGACCAAGAAACTAATGATTGTCCTATGAATTGGCAGGTACCAGAGGTGCTTTTTTTATCTATCCTACATCCTGCAAAGTCAGAATTAGTACCCTAAGATTTCAAAGGAAGTGCTGTGCCTGGGATACCAAATTCCTATGTTTGGGGTGCCTAGTAGATATCTAAGAATTCTCTTGACAGTAGTTAAGTGAGATTCTTTAGGATCAGCTTAAAAACAGGCACAGAGGCACACACTAAACATTATGTCCGGTCTACTGGCTGTCAGGTAAAGAAGGGACCCAATCATTCCTCTATATTTTTTCTGATCTACTGATTTTCCACTAGGATCTTTGTCTAATTGAATTGTTGAGCTCATTGGAGTGTTCATAGGTTTAGCACTATCCATTTCATATTTTTTCAAGATATCCTTAATGTACTTTGTTTGGCTAAGAAAAGTTCCATTATTCATTTGTTTTACACTAAAGCCAAGAAAGTAATTAAGTTCTCCCATCATGCTCATTTCAAATTCATTACTCATTGTGTTTGAAAATTCATCGCACAATATTTTATCTAAAGACCCAAATCAAATGTCATCCACGTATATCTGAACAATGAGAATTTCTTCTTTGACCTTTTGTAAAAAGAGTGTAGTATCTACACCACCCTTTTCAAATCCTCTATCTAATAGGAATGAGCTAAGTCTTTCGTATCATGCTCTAGGTGCTTGCTTTAATCCATACAGTGCCTTCTTTAATTTGAATACATGGTTTGAAAATTATGAACTTTCAAATCCGGGGGGTTGCTCGACATAGACATCTTCCTTAATTACCCCGTTCAAAAATACACTCTTTACATCATGTTGATATAACTTAAAGTTCTTGAAACAAGTAAAAGCTAAGAGCACTCTTATGGCTTCTAGTCTAGCAACGGAGGCAAAGGTTTCTTCAAAGTTTATTTCCTCAATTTGGTTGTACCCATTAGCTACTAGTCTGACTTTATTACTTATTATTATTCCTGAATCATTCACCTTATTCTTGAAGACCCATTTTATTCCAATAACACTTTGCTCTTTAGGTCTCTTGACTAACTCCCAAACATCATTCCTGGTGAATTGGTTCAGCTCTTCTTGCATTGCTAGAATCTAAAATTCATCTTCTAAGGCTTGATCTATACTTGTAGGTTCTATCATAGAGATGAATGTTGAATGACTAACATCCTTCCTAAGTCCATGCCTAGTTCTTACACCTTCTGAAGGGTCTCCTAAAATTAACTCTTTAGGATGACTAGAAGAATATCTCCATTCTCTAGGCAAATCTTCCTGAGGTTCTACCCTTTCTCCTATGGTCATAGTCTATACTCCTTGAATTGCCTCTATTTCATCATCTTCAATTTTAGATTTCAGAGGGCTTATCTGATTCATCAAATATCACATGGGTGGACTCTTCTACTACAAGGGTTCTCTTATTAAAAATTCTATAGGCCTTACCTACAGATGAATAACCTAAGAAGACACCCTCATCAGACTTGGGATCGAATTTTCCGAAGGGATGTTTACCATTATTCAAGATGAAGCACTTGCACCCAAAGACATGTAAATGTGAAAGGTTTGGTGTCCTACCCTTAAGGAGTTCATATGGAGTTTTATTCAGCTTAAATCTAATGTTCACCCTATTTAAAATATAACATGCTGTGTTGACTGCTTCTGCCCAAAAGTATCTATGAAGGGTGTACTCTGCTAACATTGCCCTAGAAGCTTCTACCAATGTTCTATTCTTCCTTTTTGCTATATCATTTTGATGAGGTGTTTTAGGGGCTGAGAAATTGTGTTCTATTCCTAGCTCTTGACAGAATGATTCAAATCTATCATTTTGAAATTCTCCACCATGATCGCTATGAATTGTTGAGATTTCAAAACCTAATTTTCATTGAATCCATGTGGAGAAAATCTTAAATTCCTCAAAAGACTCATTTTATGTGCTAAGAATCTTACCCAAGTGAATCTAGTGAAGTCATCTACAATCACAAATCCATAATTTTTCCCACCTAGGCTGGCTGTACTAACGGGTCCAAATAAGTCCATATGTAGGATTTTTAGTGGCCTAGCGGTGATCACATCTCTAATTGAGTGAAAGGATGATTTGACTTATTTTCCTAGTTGGTAAGCATCACATAAATGGTCCTTTGTGAAATCTAACTTAGGTACGCCTCTAACTAGGTTTTTCTGAGTGTTGTTTCTAAGAGTTTTCATACTAGCATGGCATAGTCTTCTATGCCATAGCCACGAGTCATCAACTATTATTTTCAAACAAAATGAGTTTGAACTATCAATGCAATCAAGGTCTAACATGTAAACATTGTTCATTCATTTTCCTTCTAAAACTAGTTTATCATTTAAACTAATCAGGCATTTATCAGATAGAAATTTAATATCAAAACCTTTGTCACACAGTTGACTAATGCTAAGTAAGTTATGCTTCAAACCATCAATTAGTAAGACATTTTCAATTAAAAAATTTTTAGCATTATCAATAATACCTGATCCTATCACCTTCCTGGTAGTGTTGTCTCCCAACGTTACTTTGCCTCTAGTTTTGGTCTCCAGTTGGATGAACTTCTTCATATCTCCAGTCATGTGTCGCGAGAAGCTACTATCCAGTTACCACATGCTCTCATTAGGTCTTTTGTGAGAGCACCCCTACAATTTCATTCAATGATTAGATTTGGGAACCCAAGTGAGTTTGGGTTCCTCCTTATGCTTGCATGAATGAGATGTATGCATGCTATGCTGTGATGGATGCAGTTTATGTCTCCATACTAAGTGTTTCCTTCGGTGAATTGTGTATGTGAGGGCTATGTGACCTAACATGCCACAAGAGAAACACCTAACACCAGGAAATGGGTTTACTAATCTATGTGGGTAAAAGTGCCTCTTCCTAAGTTGTGTGATGCATGCTGTGTTGGGGGTTTGCTAGGATGACCTAATGTGAGTGACGCAATTTCATTTTCCAATTCTTTTATTCTTTCACTAAAAGTTTTATTTTGAGCTGTCAATCCATCAACTTCTATTAATAGCAAGTGCTCACTATGATCTACTTCTAATGTAAGTTTGTCTAGTCTATCAAAAGCTTCTTCTAGTTAACATGAGTGGTTTTCAAGGTTTCATGCACTTCAGTTAGTTCAATATGCTTATTATTTAATGCATCATACTCATCAAGAAGTAGAATATGATTCCTATCTAAATCAGAATTTTCTTTAAACAACTTAGCATGCTCAGACTGTAAATAACTAAATTCAACATTTAGCTTAGCATGCATCTTTTTCAACTTCCTATACGAGTCATGGATATTTTCAGAAATAAGTAGTAATTATATATATGAAAGTTGACATACCTCATCTTGATCCGATTGACCAAGATTATCATTAGCCATAAGACACAAATTTGTTACCTCCTCCTCTGCTTCTTCTTCTAACGATTTTGAGGCAAAGTCGGCCAAAAAAGATTTTTATGTCTTTAGCTTTCCTTTCTTGTATTTTGCTTTCTCATCTCCAGTCTCCTTAGCTGGTTGACTCTTCAGATTGGAGAAATCAGCTCAAAGGTGACCTGGCTTCCTGCATTCAAAACAGATTATATCAGATGGAACCTTATTGGACCTTGAGCTCTTACCTTTATTCCAGCTGTTCTAATGACGCTTCTATTTTCTCTTCAGGAAATTTTTGAACTGTCGGGTCATCAGTGCTATCTCATCCTCTTCCTCCCCCAGCAGAGCTTTTACTTTCTGAGTTGTTCACTTTTAATGCCACCATTTCGCTCCTTCTTCTTTTCACCTACATCACTTTGTATCTAACTCACTCCTTGCTCGTATGCAATGAGTGATCCAAGGAGATTATCAATAGAATACACATTAAGGTCTTTAGATTCAGTGGTAGCAGTTATCTTTGCATCATAAGAACTAGGTAAGCATCTAAGAATTTTATTTACTTTCTCATAATTTGAAATCTCTCTACCTAATGCATGCAAGGATGTCTCGATTTGGGTGAACCTAGTATACATGTCAGATATTGTTTCGCTAGGTTTCAAGCGGAAGAGTTCATAATCGTGCAGTAAAATATTAAGCCTAGACTGTTTTACTTCATTTGTTCCTTTGTATGTAATGCACAGTCTATCCCAAATCTCCTTACCAGTGGTACAGGTAGATACTCTCACATAATCCTTAGACTTCAATGCATAGAAAAAATAATTTAAACATTTAGCATTCAGTTAGGCTAAATCCCTATCCTCATTTCTCTATTCATTAAAAGATACAGGAGTTTTCAATCCATTAACAATTTTAGACGGTGCAACATATCCATCATTCACTAACATCCACATGCGGTAATCAATAGATTGTAAAAAAGTAGATATTTTAATTTTCTAGAAATCAAACGGAATGTTATCAAAGAGTGGTGGACGGGTTATTGAATAACCCTCAACAGTGTTACGATTACCAAAATGCAACATGATCGTTTTTTCAAGATTTTCTAAAACACTATTTTTGAAAACAGGCTCTGATACCAATTGAAATTACTAGATGGACAAGAGGGGGGTGAATTGTGAAAATTTTTTGAAAATAGTTAAAACCTAAGCAGAAGTTCTAATATTTTTGATGTTTTAAAATTTTAACATGAAAATTTAAATAATTTTTTTTCACAAGTTTTTCCAAGCAAATTTTAAAAAATAAAATGCACGCTGTAATAAAAGACAATAAGGAAAAAGCACACCAAGATTTTTATAGTGGTTTGGTCAAACCATGACCTACGTCCACTCTCCGAAGTCCTCCGCTCTTGGTATTTCACCACAAGTAATAGCTCTCCTTTTGACCCCTTAACAAGGTGGAGAAGCCCTTACAATACTCCCTTTCACCGACCCGGCGTGGAGGAGTGCCAAACTCTATTTTCACTCTCCTAAAGACGGCAGAGAACCTTCTCGTTTTTCTCCCTCATGGAGAAGGCAGAGTACCTTGAGGTCACAGATGTAGAAGAGCCTTTCCCCTTAGAGATCCTCCCACAAATTCTTCTAGGGCCATAGGAGGAGCAAGATGCAGCAAGTTCGGAGCAACCGTGTGATCTCCCTCACACATCTTGTCCCTCACAACGCTCACCTTCTCCTTCCTCTCTCAAACCCTAAAGAACTTCTCAAGAGCTCTCTCCCTCAGAATCCCTCTCTAACCACATTCTCCTCTCTGATTCACACCCTCAAAATATGACAAGTTTTTCACCTCAAAACGGGCTAAAAAATTCCTGAGATTTCAAAAGTAGCCATTACTATCAAACAATATGGTTCATACTCGTATAGTACGATATGTATAAACAGACTTCGTCCTGGTACAAAGTGGTACGAATAGTTCAAAAACATTCGTACAGTACGATTCTAAATAGTATGGTATGATCCATAACAATTCTGTTCGTACAGGACGATAGTCAGGACGATCAAACATCGTCTCTGTTCAGCGTATGGTACGATTGCCATCGTACAGTACGATGAGACAAAATTGAAGAGATCGTCCGGGAAGATCTTCAGGACGATTATAATTCCTCTCTATTCATCGTATTGTACGAACATGTTTGTACGGTACGATGTTCAAATTATAATTAAGCCCATATTTCTTGTGCTAATCACAGATTAAATTAAGTAAGTATTTAAACAAAATCATACAGTACGAAGATGTTCATATAGTACGAGCAGCAAAAAATAACTTACTTAAGTTAAAATGGCTGTTAGGGTTTTGGCTATAAACATATCATACAGTACGAATACATTTGTATGGTACGATCTATTCACAGAATCGTCCTACAAAGCTCTAATCGTACGATACGAAATACCATCGTACAATATGATCTACAGAGAAAGAAAAACTCTAAAATTTTCATTTAAAACACACTCTCCCCCTGTGTGTGTGCATGGTTGCTCAGACTTTTATGCATTTTGTGGCCAGACTCAAGAAAATAAAAAATAAAATAAACAACAAAATACATTGCAGACTCATACTCCTAATCTACCCATTCCTGAGTCTTCCTATCATCCTGAGTAGCTTTTGATCTTCCTGAAAAGTTAGTACTCACGGAAAATAACAAATAAAATAATATTCAATGAATAGATGATTCAAACGATATTATTTGTCATCATCAAAATATCAAACTCGGGGTCATGGGTTGCAACATCCTTAATTACCAAAGTTCTTCTATTGAATACTCTATAAGATTTTCCAACACTTGAGTATCCAACGAAAATTCCTTCATCAGATTTTGGATCAAATTTTCCTAAGACAAATTTTTCATTATTATGAATGAACACCTTGCAACAAAAAATATGCAAATGAGATAAATTAGGTGTTCTTCCTTTTAGCAACTCATAGGATGTTTTATTTAGTTTATATCTCACATTCACCCTATTCAGAACATAACATGCAGTGCTAACCGCCTCAGCCCAAAAATATTTAGGAAGTGAGTATTCTGCCAACATTGCTCGAGCGGCTTCTATTAATGTTCTATTTTTCCTTTCGACTACCCCATTTTGCTTGAGGGGTTCTAGGTGTAGAAAATTATGATCAATTCCTTTCTCTTTATAAAATTCTTCAAATTTCTCATTCTAAAATTCTACTCCATGATCACTTTGTATAGAAATAATTTCACACCCTAGTTTTCTTTGAATCCAAGTTAAAAAGTTTCTAAACTCCTCAAATGATTCACTCTTATGAAATAGAAATCTAACCCATGTGAATTTTGAGTAATCATCCACAATCACAAAATCGTATACCTTCCCTTCTAGACTCACAGTTCCAACTGATCCAAAAAGATTAATATGCAAAATCTCTAAAGGTTTATTAGTTCTAAGATCCTTATTGGACTAAAAAGAGGACTTCACTTGCTTTCCTAATTGGCATGCATTACAAAGGTGGTCCTTAGTAAAGTCTAATTTTGGTATACCTCTCATTAAGTTCTTTTGGATAATCCTTCTAAGATTTTTCATGCTAGAGTGACAAAGTCTCCCATGCCAAAGCCATGACTCATCAGATACAGTTTTCAAACAAAAAGCAGTAGGAGATTGAATATAATTCAACTCTAGCATATAAACATTATTTACCCTTTTACCATTCAAAAAATCTTTACCATTTAGGCTTAATATGCAGCTAGTAGGAAAAAATTTCACACAATATTCTTTATCACATAGCTGACTTATACTTAACAGGTTATGCTTTAAGCCTTCTAATAATAACACATGCTCAATATAAAACTTATTAAGATTTCCAATCATACCTGATCCAACCACCTTCCTTAGGGTGTTATCTCCAAGTCTAATATTGCCTCAACTCCTGGCTTCCAGCCATATGAATTGTGCGGTATCTCCAATTATATGCTTTAAACATCTGTTGTCCAAGTATTATGCTCTCATGAGGTCTTGTGTGAGAGCGACCCTATAAAATTATCAAATGTTAGACTTGGGAACCCAAACAAGTTTGGGTTCTCCTTTTGAAAATTTATAATCAGATGCATGAATGATATGTCTAGGTTTATGCATCTTAGGTCTCCACACCAAATGAGTTTTCATCTTGAAAGTATAGGTGTGAGCTATATGTCGAAACAATCCACAATTATTATATTTTCCTTTTGGAAATGGTTTTCTAAGTCTTCTAACATTCATCTCTCTATTCAGGGATTGCATAAATTTAGGATACATAATATGATTATTAAAATCTTCAAGTTTAGGGGGTATTCTATTATCCCTGAGAGCTTTTATCGTTAATTTATGAAATGAATTCATATCTTCCAAAATTTGATTTGTATAATTTGATCTATAAATTTTGCTCTCAGATTCATCCTTACAATTTTTAAAATCTTTTACAAGTTCAGTATAAGATGATTTTAAATTTTCATATTTTTTATTCAAGTCATCAAACTAATCAAGTAATTTCATATAGTTGTCATCAATTAAAGCATGATCTTTCCTAAGGATTTCATGTTCCTTTTGTAATTCTTTAAACTCTAAACTTAGACTAGCATGCATTTTCTTCATTTTTCTATATACATGATGCATGTGTTCAGAAACTTCAAAAAGCTCATCATAGGTTAAGTCACATACCTCTTCTTAATCTGATTGAATAAGATTATCGGTCATTAAGCACAGATTAGTGACTTCCTCTTCCTTCTTAGTCTCTGATGAATCTGAAGGTAGGTCCGCCTAGAAAGCTCTTTGAAACTTCTTCTTGCCCTTCTTTGCAATTAGTTTCTCCTCAACCTTCTCCTTACTAGGAGTGGCTTTGACTTTTGAGCATTCAGTCTTGATATGACCATGTTTCCTACACACATAACAAATCACATCATTTGAAACCTTGGAATTTCTATTAAATTTACCTCTATTCCAATGCTGACGTCTCTTCTGCTTCATCTTCAGAAAGCTTCTGAATTGTCTAGTCATCAATGCGATGTCATCTTCATCCTCAGGTTGTGAGTATTCACTCTCAGACTCTTTCACATTTAGTGTTATGTTTTTCTCCCTTCATGGTTCACCTATATCAATTTTTCTTTGACTAACTCCTTGCTCGTAAGCAATTAGCGAACCATGAAGATTGTCAATAGAGTAAATGTTTAGATCTTTAGACTCTATAATTGCAGTAATTTTAGCATCATAAGTAGTAGGAAAATAATGAATAATTTTATTAACCATTTTAGCATTCGTTAGTTCCCTACCTAGTGCATACAAAGAGGTGACTATTTGTGTGAATCTTGTATACATATCAGAAATGGATTCATTTAGTTTCATATGAAATAGTTCATAATCATGCAACAAGATATTAAGTCTAGATTGCTTAACCTCATTAGTCCCCTCATAAGTTATACAAAGTCTATCCCATATGTCCTTTCTACTTTTGCAAGTGAAAACCCGCATGTAGTCTTCTGATTTTAAAGCACAAAAGAAACTATTCAAGAATTTGGCATTTAGTTTTGCTAAGTCACGTTCTTCTACTATCCAGTCCGTAAAAGTTGTTTCAACTCTAAATCCATCAACTAATCTAGTTGGTTTTGTATACCCTTCATGAACTAAGTTCCATATATGATAATCAAGTGACTGCAAAAATGTAGACATGCATATTTTCCAGAAATCAAAAGGTATATTGACGAACAGTGGAGGTCTAGTTATAGAGTAACCCTCAGATGTATTTTGGTTTCCAAATATAGCCATCTACGTTAATCAAAAAGTAGTATAAACTTATGGTTTTGAAACAAAGCTCTGATACCACTTGTTGAAACTCGTTCACTATGAAATAGGTTGTTAAACCTAAGCTTATGTCCCAGCAGCTAACCAAGAAAGGGGGGGGGGGGGGGATGAATTGGCAATTAAAAATTAATCCCTCTTTTTAATTTTTAAACTAAAAAAAACTTTAATGAGTTTTGTAGAAAATATTTTTCAACCACAGTTTTAAAAGTAAAAACACAAAAATAAAAAAAGACAGCAGAAAAATAAAGACACAAGGTTTATAGTGGTTCAGTCAAAACCAGACCTACATCCACTCCCTGGAGGCACCCTCTGAGTATTGCAATAATACCAATAGTGACTCTCCTTTTGCACATATATCAAGGCAGAGAAGCCTTTACAAATACTCTTTCCACCACTACTCGGTGCGGCATAAAACTGTCATCCTTTTACACTATCCCTAGTGTTGGCAGAGAACCTTCATCCTTTAACACTATCCCCAGTATTGGAAGAGAACCTTCATCCTTTTACACTATCCCCAGTGTTGGCAAAGAATCGTCATCCTTTTACACTCTCCCGGTGTAGGCAAAGAACCCTTCAGCTGTTCACACTCTCCAAGTGTGGGTAGAGAACCCTTCGGCTGTTCACACTCTCCAAGTGTGGGCAAAGAACCCTACGGCTGTTCACACTCTCCAAGTGTGGGCAGAGAACCCTTCGGCTGTTCACACTCTCCAAGTTTCGGTTGAGAATCGGATCTCCTTGATAGATCTTCTTATAAGAATTATAGAAGAAAGAGAGAAAATAGTGAAGTAATCATAAACCAAGAGTAAAGACTCTTACCTTTGAGTACCAAGTGAAACCTTCACACTCCAATGGAAAGAAATCTCCTTCAAACACTCTCTCACACTCTCTTAGACTCTTCTTTCAATAGGCACGAGGATCAGTAGGCAAAAATATTATGTGGCAGTTTAGTTTGGACTATTTATAGGAAAGACACAAAAAACTGTCCAAAAATTGCAAATTTTTAAGTCAATACGATTTGGATCGTCTCGTACTATCGTGGATCATCTCATACAATCGTGGATCGTCCTAGATAATTTTACTTAAATGCATTAAAAACGAATATAATGTATATGGGTACAAAAAGGCTTCGTACACACATCGTCCTGTACGAACTAGGTTCGCCCGGTACGAATGATTATTCCATAGGTTGGTTCCCAAAAATTGCAGAACATCACTTAATTTTTTAGAGTCGGTTCACTTCATCCTGGGACAAATATTGGTTCATCCGGATGAAATTTTTCTAGAGAGTAAATCATCCCGGGATGAATACACTTCATCCTAGATGAAATTACTCCATAGAGCAACTCGTCCTAGAACGAATACACTTCGTTCTTGAATGAAAATTTTCCAAGGGAACATTTCGTCCTGGGATGAATACGCTTTGTCCTGGATGATCAGGACTTAGAAAAATTTTCTTCAATTCCTGTTCGTTCCATTGCTCTTACGAGGAGATAACTGACTTGATCGTTCCCGTATGAACTATGTTTGTCCCGTACGATCAATATAAATTTCTAAAGATCTCCTAAAGTGTGTGTGTGTGTGTGTGTGTATTCAATCAATTACAATCACTCCCTCTCAAATTTAATTCAAAGAAAAATACAAGTTTTAAATACACAAAGTATCTCATGCTGAATTTGATTTGAAGTCTTTATAGTCTGGAGTTTGATTTTCCTGAAATATTAGTACACACAAGAGCAAAAACAACTCTTCCAAAAAGTGTTAGGAGTAACTATACATAAAATAATAATATTTGAAATCATCAAAATTATATAAGTTGTAAGAATGTAAAACATGCAAATAACAACTCTTTTAATAATCAATTCACATATGAGGTGAGAACAATGTAGGCAGAGTTGATTTGGTGGTTGGCATAAAATTAAAAGGGAAGCTCTGATACCACTTAAAAGTTCATTAGAGATGTTAAGCCCTTAAGAACTAGCCCGATGCTAACCAAGAGGGGGGGGGGGGGGGGGGTGAATTGGTATTTTAAAAAACCTTTCTTAGGCAAAGCACAAGACTAAAACCAAAATAATTCACCATAAAGAGTAACGGATGAAGAAATTAAATGTGGAAATAAAACAAAGATAGATCACACCGGATTTATAGTGGTTTGGTCAAACCTTGACCTACGTCCACTCCTCGGAGGCACCCTCCAAATATTAATATAACTAAGAGTCTCTCCTTTTGCTCTCACAGTAAGGCAGAGAAGCCCTCATTAAAACTCCTTTTCGCCAACCCCAACGAGGTAGAGAACCCAACTCTTTTTGCTTCCTTTTGAAGTAGGTAGAGAATCTCGACTAATTGCTGAAGAAGACCTCCCTTGTACCTCCAAGGATGAAGGATAAAGACTGGAGAAGACACCTTGTAACCTTGCTTGGAGCAACCTTTATGAATCCCTCTCACAAACTCCCCCTCACAAGTTCCTCCCTCTCTCTCCCTCTCCTCTTAGCTCTCTCAGGTCAAGATAGCAGCTAAAGGTCTTAAGCATGAGAAAATTTGGGTCCTTTAAATAGAATTTCAAGAACTGACATTATCGTCCAGGATGATATTTCTATCGTCCTGTACGATCAGTATAAATTAAGCTCAATCAGCCTGGACGACATTGGACGATCAGAAGAAATTTTATTCACATTGCCTAGGACAATAAAATATCGTCATGTATGATTAGTTCAAATCACAGATTATCAGCCAGACAATCACTCGAAAAGGAGGTCTGGACGATCCAAAATTAGCTTGATCATCCAGGCCGATCTTACGATCGTCCCGGACAATTAATTCAAAACAGAGGAAAATTGTCCAACATCGCTCGAAAAAGAGCTGGCTGATGTTTGATCATCCAGGAGCAACCAAGGATTTTTGAACTGATCGTCCAGGATAATGTGATCGTATCAATCAAGTCTTAATTACTTCCATTAATTAACAGATTAATTTAGGAAATAATTATGTTAAATCATCCAAGCCAATGTAATTGATCGACCTGGCCGATGCCCAAAAATAAATCTTATCTAAATAGATATGTTAGCTAATTCTTTCTAATTTGAGCTTATCGTCCAAGATGATGTGCGACTGTCTTAACCAGGATATTCTAATTAGGGTTTCTATTTTTAGTCGAATCATCCTGGCCGATATGAACATCGTCCAAGACGATGTACTCAAAATAGAAAATAACAGAAAAACCCTTAAGTGTGTGTACAAGTTTACATAGCATCATGAACCACTTTTACAATGAACTCAAGAAAGGAAAAATTACAAACTAACTCAAACTAAATCTACCCAATCTTGAGCTGGCTTGAGTTGCACTCAATCTTGTGGACCTAAAAAGTTAGTAGGCAAGGCAGTCGCAAACAATTATGAATGTTTGCTATCATAAAAAATCTAATCCATAAACTTAAATTTGCAACAGCTCTAACCCAACTTGGATGTTCAGTCACACTGGGATGTGGAGGCAACTATTGTTGCACGAAAGTTGGTCACTCCGACAAACTAAGACAACCATGAAAGTTAGTTTGCATATCTATCATATTTACACCTCCACCATACTATAGGTCAGGATTGGTTAAAATAGATTTAATTATGCGACATATATTAATTAAGAATTTAACTACCAAAGTATTATAAAATAAGGTTTTAGATACTCACATATGTGCTTCTGTTAACAGACCAACAACATCGCCATAAGTTATTTCTTCAACCTAGACGTACACAATAGCAATATGACTTCTACCTTCCACCAACTTAAACTCTCAAACCTCATCATCAGTGACAAGTGTAGCATAATAGCCACCATTATCACAAAAGAAATATGTTAAGTTAACAATGTTTGTTGTAGAATTTATTCTAAGTGCATGCATAATTCTTTTTTTTAGCATTATAAGCGATATGTTCATCATCGATGATGAGTGGCTGATTTCATCCATCAATATATATTGATGTGAACTCATCCTCGATACACATCTCTCCACCAAAATATAGCATTAATCATGACATGCTACCATAATTTAAAGATAGTTGATGATCAATGCCAAGAATGTCATATATTTCTTAAGTTCTTTATTAAGCGTAGTGCTTGTAATGTAACGAATGTAATTGCATTTGAATCAACAATATCTCTTTCTATCTCAGTCCCTTCCTTTCTCTTCTCTCTCTCTCTCTCTCTCTCTCTCTCTCTCTCTCTCTCTCTCTATATATATATATATATATATATATATATATCTATATATATATATATATATATATATATATATATATATATCTCCATCTCTCTATACAATCATGCAAATAATTGTAGAGAGCATAATCTTTATTGGAGTATTTCCTATCAGATATTAATCTTGATGAATTAATGACTTTATTTGTTGAATTCCATTGATGTAATTTCAATAGCTGTAAGCCTTGGGCAACTTCAATACAAGTTTTAAGGACTTTAACCTTCATGAATATAGAGTTGATTAAAGCTAATGAATTATTGAATTTGGTTAATACGATGTAGTGACTTGATATTTATTAAGTTATAGAGCTTGATGTTTGCATTAACTATTTAAGCCTTAAATACAAGTTGCTGCATGGATTGGGAAGGGGCTAGAAATCAAGCCATACCAAAGACTTGAAGGTAGAACCAAAGTCCCTGACAAATTGTCAAAATTTAATGGTAATTTTCTTAAGGGTATTTTAAGAATTTTATTATTATTTTTGTCTAGTCTAATTTTTATGTATTTATAAAGAGAAGATGGCGTCCTATGTACAAAATGAATTAAAGTTGTAATTCTCTACAACCAATAGTGAAATTTGCACCAACAAAAATATGATGGATGTAGCCATTAATTAAATGGTCATGTATAAAATGTTTATATATTTTTGTGTGTTTTTTTTCCTTTTTTTATGTTTTTCTCTCTCTTCATTTGCATAAATTTCATCTATGTCTCAACAAATTGACCGAGTTGCCTATAGATATATATTAATTGTTGTAACTTGCTAGTGTACCAACATAGTTTAATAGATAGTTGACACTTTTGTGATGGCTAAATTCGAAAGTTAATTTTGTTTTTTTTGGAGATTGAAAATTAAAGTTTTAAAAAATATGCACAAATTTTTGTGGAACTAGCAATTGTGGACTAAATAAGAGGTATTTAAGAATGAATAAATAATTAGACAGCTTAATAAATTATAATATTCCTAAAAAATTTATATGTTTTGTTGTATGTAGACTCATCGGGCACACATTGAAGGCCTTTACAAAAACTTCCATGTGAAAGCTTTCTCAATGTACCAACATGACTTCAGAATCTTCAATATTTTCTAACCTTATTCTTTCAACTAAATAGTTATTAATTGGTTTTACACATTTTGGTTTCTTTGTTTTTCTAAGAATCATAAATAATTATATGAATGTTATTCATTCTATGATTTCATATTTTAGCAACTTCTAAATTATAACAATAAATTTATTTCAATCTCATAAACAATCATGTAAATATTGATAACTTTAATACTTAAATTTTAATATACTGTATGTTTTTTAACTAATTTAATTATTCTTAATACAAAAATATTAATGTAATATTTATATTAATTTTTTTAAGTTTATAACATTATTTTTAATTGATAATTGTAAGCATTCATTTAAATGCTTTTTATTTTTATATATAATATGATTTATAGATAATTTTTTAATATTTCATTTGAACTATAAATATAAATTTAATTAATAATTATAGAAACTAATTCTAATTTTTAAATTGATAAATTAATTTGATATTTACAAATGCAAATTTAACAACTTAAAAGAATTTTTTTTTAATATTAATAATTATCTTAAAACTAAAAGATAACATTTAATTACTAATTATTCATATTAATCAAATATTAACTTACTTAATTTTTATTGTTATAAATTCTTAAAATATTTACAAACATTTTAGTTAATGCATATTTAATTAAACTTAAATAAAAAATAAATATAATATCATACCTATTAGAATTTATCTTAAAACTATAAGATAACATTTACTTATTTAAAATAATATTTACTTATTTAACTTCTAAGTAAAACTATAACCTAACATTTATTATTGTCTCATATTACTATGTGGATACACATGTCCCCATTGTAAAATAACTTAAGTTAAATATAGTTTATTTAAGACTATTTAAATTATAATTAATATAGAGTTATAAGATTATTAACTATATTTAAAATAACTTAACTTACATATAGTAATAAGATTAGGATAATCTAACCGTGGTCGTTTTCAAAAATTGGCAAAATATAACTTAAATGTTGTTTAGTTAAACTATTTAAACTTAACTTAAACTATTTAAAATAGTAATGTTGTACAAAATTAATTTAATTCAAATCACTCCTTTTTAACTTTATTTGAATGTTATCTTATTTAGCTTATTTAACTTCTAAGTAAAACTATAACCTAACATTTATTATTTATATAAAAGTTAAATAATTTATCTAAAAACAATATATAACATAACATTTAATTACTTACAATTCATATTCTATAAAAAATTACTTAATTAATATTTTGAGTTATAATATTATTTAAAACTTACAAAAAATTTAATTAAACTTTTTAATTGAAAACTCTATTAAAAAAATAAATATTCATAACAATAAAAATTAAATATTACTAAACCAAATAATATATATGAAATATAAATAATTAATATTCATTAATAATACTTTATTTTACATTTATAAACTATTTAATTAAACTTTACATCTGTAAATCTAATTTATATTTACAATATTTTATTTAAATTTTACAAAAATTAAGATTAAAAAATTTTTTAAACTTCAAGATTTATTAAATATTTAAATAATTCTTATAAATATATACTTTATTAATATTTTAACATTATCATTTAAAGACTAGAAACTAAAAGATTTATATTTTCATAACTACTCTATTTAAATAAAATTAAGATATTATGAAAATGTTAGCAAAATAATTGTTTATAACCTCAACTTCTCTTTTTTCCCTCTCTCTCTCTCCCCCTCTATCTGTCTCTCACTTTTCTCTCTCCACTTGATCTCTCTATTTCCCTCTTCATAGCATTCCTATATTTCCTTATGATTTAAAATTTGTGTTTTTACTCACATCGACTCGGACGATTTTATATCGTCCTGGACGATCGAGATCAAAACAAAAGTTCTAATCGGGATTGCTTAGTAAGGCAACCGTAATTAACTTATCGGCCTGAACGATACTTGTATCGGCCAGTATGATATGCTCAATACAAAAAGAAATAGCCTCCATGATCAATTTAGATATTCTGTATTTTTGGAAATCTGCCAAGACAATCGTGAGATCGGCCTGGATGATATGGTAGAATTATGCCTAAATTGATCCAGCAATTAAGGATGATTGATACGTTCTTATCATCCTGGACAATCGCAGGATCAGCCAGGATGATATATTCGAAAACCCTTAGTTGTTCCTGGTCGATCAGGATCGGATAGCTCAAATTCAGGGCGATGCTCTGGACAATTTTCGTCTGATTTGAACTAATCGTCTGGGACGATCGTGAGATCGGCATAGACGATCAAGCCATTTTTCAATCGTCCAGATCATTTTCAGGGCGATGTTCTGGCCGATCTTCTTTATTTTGAACTAATCGTAGAGGACGATATTATTATCGTCCTGGACGATAAAGTTGACAACTTGCAATTATTGAGATGCTTTGAAGCTCTTCTATTTAAGAGCTCTTGTTCAACATTTTTGAACATCTTTTGGCTACTATCTTGACCTGAGAAAACCTAAAGGAGAGAGAGAGAGAGAGGATCTTGTGAGGTGGAGCTTATGAGGGAGTTCACAAGGGTTTCTCCAAGCATTATTCCACTTCTTCTTCCCTAGAGTCTCTTGTCCTTGGAAGGGTTGGGAGAGGTAAGCTTCAGTGATCGATCGAGGATCTCTGTTTGCTTCAGGAGGAAGTAAAAGGAGTTGGGTTCTCTGCCTTGCCGGGGGTGGCAAAAAGGAGGTGTTTTGTGAGGGCTTCTCCGCCTAGCTGTGGGGGCTAAACGAGAGTCACGTTGGTGGTGCAATACTCAGAGGGTGCCTCACGGGGAGTGGACGTACGTTTGATTGACCGAACCACTATAAACCTTTGTATTCTTCTTATTGCTTCTGCACTTTTATTTTCAGCACTTATTTTTCCGTGGTGACTTTGGTTTGTGATATTTATTCTTGGTTTTTAAGAATTTTTAAAATTACCAATTCACCCCCTCTCTTGGTTAGCCTCAGGACTAGTTCATAGGGCCTAACATCCCTAACGAATTTTCAATCCCCGCTACGGACAAGAAAAACCAAAAAAATTAGGTGTAAGCCAGCAGATTGCATTGAATGTGCCATATAATTTGTCACATTCTATAGAATGCGCCAAATTACTTGGCACATTCTATAAAATGTGCCACCTAGTTTGGCGCATTCAAAGAACGCGTTAATTTGTTCGGCGCATTCTTTGAATGCGCCAAAATGAGTGACACATCTGCTCATTTTTAATATTTTTTACAAATATGCTCCTTCAGCTAAATGTGACTTCAACCATGCTCATTTCAAAAATTTGGCCTTTTTATAATTGAAGAAAAATTTGAGAAAATTTTGAACATTATTAAAATTATATTTGAATATTGTGTTTTTTTAAGATAGCTTTATACATATTTGAATAAAGTTTAAAAATTATTCAATTATGATTCAGATTTGTTGGATATAGTATATGATAATCCAAAACATATATCACATCACAATAAGAAGCATAATGAAGGTTCGTGAAGGTTAATAAATCTATAAGAACTAGACCGAGACTAATCAAGAGGGGGGTGAATTGGTAATTTAAAATTTCTTCAAGCAAAAAGAAAATCTCCATTTTAAATCTTTTTAAATTATCTAAAAATATTAATTTTATCCCTTGATGTGGAAGCAGATTAAATTCCTAATAACAAAACAAATCAAAGTGTTCAACCACACAAAAAAAAGAGAAAAGCGCAAAAATTAAAATAAAGAAAAGTAAAAGAAAGAATACACCAGATTTTATAGTGGTTCAATCAAATCTGACCTATGACCACTCCCCAAAAATCTCCATTCTAGATATTGCACTAAACTTTTAGTGACTCTAATTTTGCCTCCACAGCTAGATGAAGAAGCCCTTGCAATATATCTTCCACCAACCCGTGTGGTAGAGGACCTGGAATCTTTTTTCAGCTTCCTGGTGAAGGCAGAGAGCCTAGAATCCTTTTTCACCCTTATGCTAAAGGAAGACAACCTTGAATCATTTTCTCCTTCCCTAGTGCAGTGGAGTTGTTTAATTCGTTGACATGAAAAAGATCTTCTTCTTCTCAAAACCTCCCACAAGATAAACCTTAACTATGATGGTACTTAGGTGCAAATTCGTTAGAGAAATCGTGTGAAGCTCCCTCTCACACTCCTTTGAAATCCATAAGTATTTTCTCCCTTTCTCAAACTCCACCCTTTTCTCTCTTTCAATCTCATTACTCTCCCTTCAAGTTTTCTCCAGAAGAAAAATGACTCAATGAATGTGAAAGACTCTTATAAAGTC
Organism: Dendrobium officinale; assembly: GCA_019514585.1. Taxonomy (NCBI): domain Eukaryota; kingdom Viridiplantae; phylum Streptophyta; class Magnoliopsida; order Asparagales; family Orchidaceae; genus Dendrobium; species Dendrobium officinale. The sequence goes on from CM033688.1 coordinate 18,637,443, forward strand.
TTATGAGAAAGATGAAATAGTGGGCTTTAAATAGAAAACTAAAAATATAATTTAGCATTAAGATCTCACCGTACGTCGTAGGAAACATCAGTATGATGTGCAAAATTTTTCCTTTAGTATTGTACGATCACCAGGTAGTACAGTACGATCCATTCAATTGTTTTCCTTTTAGATGTTGTACGATCACAATACATTAATGACCAATTGTATAGTGCAATTAGTTCAACTAAAATGTAGTTCATTTTGGTGAATAATGGGACAACAAATTTTATCTCTATTGAGCATACATACAATCCAGCTGTATAATATGATCAAAATTAGCATATTCGATTGATTAATCATAGATTAAATTAGGTAATATTTTAAACATTATACATTATTGATTATACTTATACAGTATGATTGTTAGAAACAAACTTTTCAAAATTAAATTTTTATCTAATTTAAAGGTATAATTGAGATTTCTAATTATTAACAGATTATCTAGTATGATAATCTTATATTGTGGTTTTCGTACTATAAGAATTGTTATATTTTTAAAATTTATTTTTTAGAAACATTAAATATTTGATTAATTTCTATAACATCAGATTGTGTTCAGTATAGATGTATAAAAATTCAGATATTTTAAAATTATTTTTGCTCCACTTGTGTTTGTGTGCACAGGTGAACTTGCTCGAAAAATTTTCTAAGTCCTATTCGTCCAGGACGAAATTAATTATCGTACAGTACGATTGGCTCTCTGTAAAATTTTCGTCCAGACAAAATTAATTATCGTACAGTACGATTGGCTCTCTGTAAAATTTTCGTCCAGACGAAATTAATTATCGTACAGTACGATTGGTTCTCTGTAAAATTTTCGTCCAGACGAAATTAATTATCGTCCAGACGAAATTAATTATCGTCCAAACGATTAACCGACTTAGGACAGTTTTCAGCAGTTTCTAGATTCGACCTTGTAATAACCGTTCGTACTGGACGAACCTAGTTCGTACAGGACGATCAGCTGTACGAAGACATTTCGTACACATATTCAAATGGGGTCGTTTCAGATCGTTTAAGTAAAATCGTCCAGGACGATCCACGATCGTACAGGACGATTCACTGCGTACAGAATTGAAAACTTGCAGTTTTTGGGCGGTTTTTCTTGTCTTTTGTATAAATAGCCCAAATTAGACTGTCACCCAATCTTTTTGTCATTTTGATCTTCATGCCTCTTGAGAGAATAGCCAAGGAGAGAAGTGAAGAGAGCATTCAAGGGAGGATTCCTACCATAGAAGCAAGAAGGCTTCATTTGGATTTCAAAGGTAAGAGTCTCTACTTGTGAATTGGGATTACTTCACTCTTTTCTTTCTTCCTTCTAGATTCTTGTGAGAAGATCTGTCAAGGAGATCCGGTTCTCTGCCGACACTTGGAGAGTGTGAAAGGACGAAGGGTTCTCTGCCCACACTAGGAGAGTGTGAAAGGACGAAGGGTTCTCTGCCCACACTAGGAGAGTGTGAAAGGACGAAGGGTTCTCTGCCCACACTAGGAGAGTGTGAAAGGACGGACGGTTCTCTGCCAACACTGGGTATTGTGTAAAAGGACGGACGGTTCTCTGCCGCACCGGGGAGTGGTGAAAAGAGTGTGTTGTAAAGGCTTCTCCGCCTTGCTGTGGGTGCAAAAGGAGAGTCACTATTGGTATTAGTGCAATACTCAGAGGATGCCTCTGGGGAGTGGATGTAGGTCTGGTTATAGATCGAACCACTATAAATCTGGTGTCATTTACTTTACTGTTTTTACATTTCCGCACTTTCTATTTCAGTTTTAAAAACTCTGTGGTTGAAAAATCTTTTTTCTACAAAATTAAAAAAAAAAAGGGTCTTAAATTTTAATTTTTAAACTACCAATTCACCCCCCCTCTTGGTAGCCTTGGGACACTCACTTAGGCTTAACAACCTAATTACTAGATTCAACAAGTGGTATCAGAGCTCCGTTTCAATATCATAAGTTTGAACTACTTTTTGATTAACGTAGATGGCTACTTTTGGAAACCAGAACACACCTGAGGGTTACTCTATTACTAGACCTCCACTGTTTGACAATATTCCTTTTGATTTTTGGAAAACACACATGTCTACTTTCTTACAGTCACTTGATTATCGCATGTGGATGTTAGTCCAGGATGGCTACACAAAACCAACTAGATTAGTTGATGGAGTAATGGTAGAAATACCTTTTACTGATGGATTGTAGAAGAACGTGACTTAGCACAATTAAATGCCAAATGTTTAAACAGTTTCTTTTGTGCTTTAAAATCTGAAGACTACATGCGGGGTTTCCACTTGCAAAAGCGGAAAGGACATATGGGATAGACTTTGTATAACTTATGAAGGGACAAATGAGGTTAAACAATCAAGGCTCAATATCTTGTTACATGACTATGAATTGTTTCGCATGAAACCTAATGAATCTATTTCCGACATGTACACAAGATTTACACAAATTGTCACTTCTTTGCATGCACTTGGTAGGGAATTAACTAATGCTGAAATGGTCAATAAGATTCTTCGTTGTTTACCTACTGCTTATGATGCAAAAATTACTGCAATTACAGAGTCTAAAGATTTAAACATTTATTCTATTGACAATCTTCTTGGTTCACTCATTGCTTATGAGCAAGGAGTAAGTCAAAGGAAGATTGATGCAGGTGAATCACGAAAGGAGAAGAATATAGCACTAAAAGTAGAAGAGTCAGTGAGTGAACACTCACAACCTGAGGATGAAGATGATGTTGCACTAATGACTAGACAATTCAGAAGCTTTTTAAAGAGGAGGCAGAAGAAACGCCAGCTATGGAATAGAGGTAAGTTTAACAAAAATGGCAAGGTTTCTAATGAAGTGATTTGTTATGAATGCAGGAAATCAGGTCATATCAAGACTGATTGCCCAAAACTCAAAGCCACTCCTGCTAAGGAGAAGGTGGAGGAGAAACCTATGGTAAAGAAGAGCAAGAAGAAGTTTCAAAGAGCTTTCTGGGCGGACTCAGCTTCAGACTCATCTGAGACAGAAAAAGAAGAAGTCACTAATCTTTGCTTGATGGCTGACAATGTAGATCACTCAGATCAAGAAGAGGTATGTGACTTATCCTATGATGAATTATTTGAAGTTTCTGAACACATGCATGATGCATATAGGAAAATGAAAAAGATGCATGCTAGTTTAAGTTTAGAATTAGAAGAGCTCAAGAAGGAAAATGAAATCCTTAGGAAAAACCATGCTTTAATAGATGACAACCACATGAAACTACTTGATGAATATGATGACTTGAATAAGAATTTTGAAAATCTAAAGTCATCCTATACTGATCTTGAAAAAGAATTTGAAAATTTTAAGGATGAATCTGAGAGCAAAGCATATAGAATCAATTATACCAATCGAATCTTGAAAGATATGAATTCATTTTACAAACTAACAATAAGAGCTCTCGAGGATAATAAGAAACCCCTCAGACTTGAAGATTTTACAAATCCTAAATATTATCCTAAATTCATGAAATCTCTTAGAAGACAAACACATGGAAGAAAACTTAGGAATATTTTTCCTAATGTTAAATGTAATAATTGTGGATTATTGGGACATATAGCTCACACCTGTACCTTGATGATGAAATCTAATTTGGTGTGGAGACCTAGGATGCATAAACCTAGACATATCATACATGCATCTGATTATAAATTGCTAAAAGGTGAACCCAAACTTGTTTGGGTTCCCAGGTCTAACATTTGATATTTTTGCAGGATTGCTCTCACACAAGACCTCGTGGGAGCATATGGTACCTGGATAGCGGATGTTCAAAACATATGACTGGAGACACTACACAATTCATATCGCTAGAAGCCAGGAATGGAGGCAAGGTTACACTTGGAGATAATACCACAAAGAAAGTGGTTGGATCAGGTATGATTGGTAATTTCAAAAACTTTTTTATAGACAATGTGCTATTGGTTGAAGGCTTAAAGCATAATCTGTTAAGTATAAGTCAGCTATGTGACAAAGGTTATAATGTGAAATTTTTACCTACTAGCTGCATATTAAGCCTAAATGGGAAAGAAGTTTTAAATGGAAAAATGGTAAACAATGTTTACATGCTAGATTTGAATTCATTTCATACTCCTATTGCCTTCTGTTTGAAAACTGTTTCTGATGAATCTTGGCTTTGGCATAGGAGACTTTGTCATTCTAGTATGAAAAATCTTAGGAGAATTACCCAAAAGAATTTAGTAAGAGGTATACCAAAACTAGACTTTACTAAGGACCATCTTTCTGATGCATGTCAATTAGGAAAACAAGTGAAGTCCTCTTTTAAGTCCAATAATGATCTTAGAACTAGTAAACCATTGGAAATTCTTCACATGGATCTTTTTGGACCAGTAGGAACTGTAAGTCTAGGAGGGAAGGTATACGGATTTGTTATTGTGGATGATTTCTCTAGGTTCACTTGGGTTAGATTTCTTTTTCATAAAAGTGAATCATTTGAGGAATTCAGAAATTTTTCAACTTAGATTCAGAGAAAATTAGGAAGTGAAATAATGTCTATACAAAGTGATCATGGAGGAGAAATTGAACTCACACATGTTTCAACTGAAAATCAACTTGCAGACATTTTTACAAAACCTTTAGCCCTTGATACCTTCAGTACTTTAAGAACAAGGCTAGGTGTTATTGATTTAAATGCCTAAACAAAATGTCTTTGCAACATTGATGTTTATGTTTTTGTTTTGTTTTTGATTTTGTGATTTTTTTTTTTGTGTTTTGAATGAATTTGTTTTTGAGTGTAAGTTTTTTATTATATGATTTCTGTGTTTTATAGTTTGGTTTGATTTTCTTAAATTAAAATTCAAAAATTCAAAAATTGGAGGAAATTGTCCGGGACGACTTTTGGTTCGTACGGGACGATGTGAGAAAAGTTGGTTTGCGTGCATTTTAACCGTTTTGAGAGCAGTTTTTAATTAAATCGTCTGTACGATATAAATATCGTCCATGACAAACTTTTTCATTTTCTCAAACGTCGGGACGATTGAATGCAGCGGTTAAGTGGATAAGACAGTTTTTAATATGGATTTCGTTTGTACGAAATTTTGGTTCGTCCAGACGAACATATGTCGTTTCAGTGTAGGGGACGGTTTTCAAAAGACATTTAAAACGAATTAATTTTGATCGTCTGTACGAACTTTTGTTCGTATGTACGATCGGTCAAGTCAAAGGTCTGTACGAAGGGACGCATCGTAAGTTGTGTTGATTACGAAAAGCCGTTACATTTTGGACGAATTTGATCGTCTGTACGAAATAATGTTCGTCCAGACGAATGATTATTTTCGTCCAGGACGAACCTTCTTCGTCCAGGACGAATGTATCGTTTTTCTTTAAATATGAAGGCTTTCTAACTTAACAATCACACTTTCAAACTTCTCTTTCAATCCCTTTCTACTTCAAATTGTCAATGGCCTCCTCAAGCAAAAGACAAAAGGTGTTAGCGAAGAAGCCAAATAGGAATACCTCGGAAAACTTCCTTTCTAAAGCAAATGAGGAATCATTTCCTCATTTTGCTTCTGCAAAAATCACTCCATCTCGCATCTTAATTCAAAGCGAGATAAATTTTAAGGTAATACACCTTTTTGACTCAACCCAATTCCATTTCATCCTGTCTCTCGTCCATCTCTACAACAAGCAAACTTTTCTCTACTTTCTAGCCAACATGAGTTTCAACTCTGACCACTCTTGCATTAGATCCTTTGTCTTCAAGCAACAAGTAGAAATCACTAAGCATGACATTGGTGCATTTTTAAACCTTAGGACTGAAGGATATAGAGCCCATACCTTAATAACTGAAAACATATTTAGATGGGATGAAGTCAATAGTACAATTAGAAAAAGTGGTCTAAACTATCATGTTGCTAGAGTTTCTGGGATGACCAAAAATGCCCGTATCATCCAGCATATCCTTAGATCTTCAATCATTCCTAAAGCTGGTGATAGGATAAACATAACCCCTCTCCTTTCTGTTCTAACCTTTTTGATTTTGGATCGTCAACCTATCGACGAAGCCCAACTCATCATAGATCATCTCTATGGGCTTTCAGAAATAGGACATGCTGAACAGAAGAGGAAAAAGAATATTTCTTTGGGACATTTAGTTACCTACATTTTGGAGAAGAAATATATTTTGGTGAATCCTGATGAAGAATGTGAAGAGCCATTTTATTATAATGATGCATCCTTCAGACTGCTCTTCAGGGAGGAAAAAGAAAAAGAAAAAGCACATGCTAGTGGTTCAGAAGAAGAAGAAGGAGAAGGAGCGCAAACCTCTGCACCTCAGTCAGATTATCAGAATCTGATTGAGAGATTTGATAGATTAGAGACTCATATTGATCAAATGTTTGATCAATTTGATGCTCAACTTGTGCAGCAACAACATGACATTGGTATAATTAGAAATGAAGTACATGATATCAATACCAATGTAATGTTGATGGCCTCCTACTTCAACCTTTTCGGTGGCATTCCTCCTCCTCCTCCTCCAGAACAGTAGAGATGATTTTCTGTGTTTTTGTTCTTTGTTCTTGTGTTGTATTTTTTTTATGTATTAGTTTCTCATGTTTTTTTATGTCTTGTTGTGTTAGTGCTTATGTTAAGTGTTTGTTTGTATTTTCTTTTAAATTGTATTTAGATATTATGAAATGTGTAATCCTTTCATAAATATCAATGCATTTCGTATTTGTTTCAATGTTGTTTTGTTATTGAAATGTGGTTAATTTTTATGAATTTCATTAGTATTATTTAATCTTCATAGTGCTTAAATTAGATTGTAATTTGAGATTATCTACATTAGAAAATCTAGTCTTTCTAAATTTAAAAAAGTTGTTTATAACTTGTTATAATTAGAATTTTTAAATCCATGTCTATTCATTTAGACTACATAAAAGTTAAAATTATTATTGCAATTTAAATATTTTTCTTATTTTCTATTTCCTTGCTCAAATAATATTTATGCACTTAGAAATATTTGAAATTTTAGATTATTGATTTTGGAAAGAATTGGTCTAAATTACTCTTGAAAAAATTGTACTAAAAGTACAAAAATCAAAAGGAATGTGCAAAAGGTTCGCAAATATGAAAAAGAGGCACAAAATCAGCCCAATATCAAAAGATGCACAAAAATGTGCTAAAAAATTTGAAAAAGATGCGCAAAGCGCCACATGTGGTAATTCTCTTCTTTCCAAATTCTTTCAATCTCTAAATTCAAATTGATCTTATGTTCATTTATATTCTTTTGAACATTGTAATATAAAATTTTTTCTTCATCTCTCTCTTGTAATGATTTTCTATATTGAAATGTCTAAATTGAATCATGTCTTTGCTAAATTTTTCTTACTTACAATGTTATATCACTTTTTAAATTTCCTGAATTTCTATGATTGACCTAATGTTTTTAGTTTTAAAATTGCATACCTTGTATCAATCACCATTTAGATTAAATGTTCAAATGAATTTTCATACAATTACTTTACATTTCTTGTCTCTATTTCTTCTTCACTTTTTGTTGTTGTCAAAAAAGGGGGAGAAATCTTTATGTTTGTATGTTATTGTGTTCTTTATGTTTGTATGTTTATTTGTTTGTTTTGTGTGTTTGTTTTGTGTGTCTGAAAAATAAAAATTTTAAAATTTTTTTCTTGATTTAAATTGCCTCCTTATTTTCATGTATTCATCAATTCAGGGGGAGTTTAGGAGATAGAAAGATTTGTTTAAATTGAAATCATACAAATAATAATTGTTTTTGCCATCATCAAAAAGGGGGAGATTGTTAAGATAGTTGCTATTTGCATACATTACATTTTTGGCAACTTATAAAGTTTTGATGATTTCAAAACATTATTGTTCAAATGTGTAGTTATCTCCTAACAATATTGGAAGAATTGTATTTGCTCTTGTGTGTACTAACATTTCAGGGAAAGAACTCCAGACTACGAAGACTTCAAATTAAAATCAGCATGAGATACCTTGAAATTTTTGAAGCTTGCACTTTGCTTAGAAATCAAATTGAAAGGGAGTGATTGTAACTTGAGTGAATAAAAACATGCACACACAAATAAGGAGATCATCATATTAATTTTGTATTGATCGTACAGGACGATTTTCGTTCGTACTGGACGATCAGACAGTTATCTCCTATAGAGCATATGGAACGAATAGGAACTTGCTAAAAATTTTCTAAGGCTCTCTGTAAAATTATTTTCGATTGGCTCAGACGAAATTAATTATCGTACAGTACGATTGGCTCTCTGTAAAATTTTTTTCCAGACGAAATTAATTATCGTACAGTACGATTGGCTCTCTGTAAAATTTTCATCCAGACGAAATTAATTATCGTACAGTATGATTGGCTCTCTGTAAAATTTTCGTCCAGACGAAATTAATTATCGTACAGTACGATTGGTTCTCTGTAAAATTTTCGTCCAGACGAAATTAATTATCGTCCAAACGATTAACCGACTTAGGACAGTTTTCAGCAGTTTCTAGATTCGACCTTGTAATAACCGTTCGTACTGGACGAACCTAGTTCGTACAGGACGATCAGCTGTACGAAGACATTTCGTACACATATTCAAATGGGGTCGTTTCAGATCGTTTAAGTAAAATCGTCCAGGACGATCCACGATCGTACAGGACGATCCACTGCGTACAGAATTGAAAACTTGCAGTTTTTTGGGCGGGTTTTTTTCTTGTCTTTTGTATAAATAGCCCCAAATTAGACTGCCACCCCAATCTTTTTGTCATTTGATCTTCGTGCCTCTTGAGAGAATAGCCAAGGAGAGAAGTGAAGAGAGCATTCAAGGGAGGATTCCTACCATAGAAGCAAGAAGGCTTCATTTGGATTTCAAAGGTAAGAGTCTCTACTTGTGAATTGGGATTACTTCACTCTTTTCTTTCTTCCTTCTAGATTCTTGTGAGAAGATCTGTCAAGGAGATCCGGTTCTCTGCCGACACTTGGAGAGTGTGAAAGGACGAAGGGTTCTCTGCCCACACTAGGAGAGTGTGAAAGGACGAAGGGTTCTCTGCCCACACTAGGAGAGTGTGAAAGGACAAAGGGTTCTCTGCCCACACTAGGAGAGTGTGAAAGGACGGACGGTTCTCTGCCAACACTGGGTATTGTGTAAAAGGACGGACGGTTCTCTGCCGCACCGGGGAGTGGTGAAAAGAGTGTGTTGTAAAGGCTTCTCCGCCTTGCTGTGGGTGCAAAAGGAGAGTCACTATTGGTATTAGTGCAATACTCAGAGGGTGCCTCTGGGGAGTGGATGTAGGTCTGGTTATAGACCGAACCACTATAAATCTGGTGTCATTTACTTTACTGTTTTTACATTTCCGCACTTTCTATTTCAGTTTTAAAAACTCTGTGGTTGAAAAATCTTTTTTCTACAAAATTAAAAGAGAAAATCGGGTCAATAAATTTTTTTAAAAAAAGGGGGTCTTAAATTTTAATTTTTTTTAAACTACCAATTCACCCCCCCTCTTGGTAGCCTTGGGACACTCACTTAGGCTTAACAACCTAATTACTAGATTCAACAAGTGGTATCAGAGCTCCGTTTCAATATCATAAGTTTGAACTATTTTTTGATTAACGTAGATGGCTACTTTTGGAAACCGGAACACACCTGAGGGTTACTCTATTACTAGACCTCCACTGTTTGATAATATTCCTTTTGATTTTTGGAAAACACGCATGTCTACTTTCTTACAGTCACTTGATTATCGCATGTGGATGTTAGTCCAGGATGGCTACACAAAACCAACTAGATTAGTTGATGGAGTAATGGTAGAAATACCTTTTACTGATTGGACTGTAGAAGAACGTGACTTACACAATTAAATGCCAAATGTTTAAACAGTTTCTTTTGTGCTTTAAAATCTGAAGACTACATGCGGGGTTTCCACTTGCAAAAGCGGAAAGGACATATGGGATAGACTTTGTATAACTTATGAAGGGACAAATGAGGTTAAACAATCAAGGCTCAATATCTTGTTACATGACTATGAATTGTTTCGCATGAAACCTAATGAATCTATTTCCGACATGTACACAAGATTTACACAAATTGTCACTTCTTTGCATGCACTTGGTAGGGAATTAACTAATGCTGAAATGGTCAATAAGATTCTTCGTTGTTTACCTACTGCTTATGATGCAAAAATTACTGCAATTACAGAGTCTAAAGATTTAAACATTTATTCTATTGACAATCTTCTTGGTTCACTCATTGCTTATGAGCAAGGAGTAAGTCAAAGGAAGATTGATGCAGGTGTGAATCACGAAAGGAGAAGAATATAGCACTAAAAGTGGAAGAGTCAGAGAGTGAACACTCACAACCTGAGGATGAAGATGATGTTGCACTAATGACTAGACAATTCAGAAGCTTTTTAAAGAAGAGGAAGCAGAAGAAACGCCAGCTATGGAATAGAGGTAAGTTTAACAAAAATGGCAAGGTTTCTAATGAAGTGATTTGTTATGAATGCAGGAAACCAGGTCATATCAAGACTGATTGCCCAAAAACTCAAAGCCACTCCTGCTAAGGAGAAGGTGGAGGAGAAACCTATGGTAAAGAAGGGCAAGAAGAAGTTTCAAAGAGCTTTCTGGGCGGACTCAGCTTCAGACTCATCTGAGACAGAAAAAGAAGAAGAAGTCACTAATCTTTGCTTGATGGCTGACAATGTAGATCACTCAGATCAAGAAGAGGTATGTGACTTATCCTATGATGAATTATTTGAAGTTTCTGAACACATGCATGATGCATATAGGAAAATGAAAAAGATGCATGCTAGTTTAAGTTTAGAATTTGAAGAGCTCAAGAAGGAAAATGAAATCCTTAGGAAAGACCATGCTTTAATAGATGACAACCACATGAAACTACTTGATGAATATGATGACTTGAATAAGAATTTTGAAAATCTAAAGTCATCCTATACTGATCTTGAAAAGGAATTTAAAAATTTTAAGGATGAATCTGAGAGCAAAGCATATAGAATCAATTATACCAATCGAATCTTGAAAGATATGAATTCATTTTACAAACTAACAATAAGAGCTCTCGAGGATAATAAGAAACCCCCCAGACTTGAAGATTTTACAAATCCTAAATATTATCCTAAATTCATGAAATCCCTTAGAAGACAAACACATGGAAGAAAACTTAGGAATATTTTTCCTAATGTTAAATGTAATAATTGTGGATTATTGGGACATATAGCTCACACCTGTACCTTGATGATGAAATCTAATTTGGTGTGGAGACCTAGGATGCATAAACCTAGACATATCATACATGCATCTGATTATAAATTGCTAAAAGGTGAACCCAAACTTGTTTGGGTTCCCAGGTCTAACATTTGATATTTTTGCAAGATTGCTCTCACACAAGACCTCATGGGAGCATATGGTACCTGGATAGCGGATGTTCAAAGCATATGACTGGAGACACTACACAATTCATATCGCTAGAAGCCAGGAATGGAGGCAAGGTTACACTTGGAGATAATACCGCAAAGAAAGTGGTTGGATCAGGTATGATTGGTAATTTCAAAAAACGTTTTTATAGACAATGTGCTATTGGTTGAAGGCTTAAAGCATAATTTGTTAAGTATAAGTCAGCTATGTGACAAAGGTTATAATGTAAAATTTTTACCTACTAGCTGCATATTAAGCCTAAATGGGAAAGAAGTTTTAAATGGAAAAAGGGTAAACAATGTTTACATGCTAGATTTGAATTCATTTCATACTCCTATTGCCTTCTGTTTGAAAACTGTTTCTGATGAATCTTGGCTTTGGCATAGGAGACTTTGTCATTCTAGTATGAAAAATCTTAGGAGAATTACCCAAAAGAATTTAGTAAGAGGTATACCAAAACTAGACTTTACTAAGGACCATCTTTGTGATGCATGTCAATTAGGAAAACAAGTGAAGTCCTCTTTTAAGTCCAATAATGATCTTAGAACTAGTAAACCATTGGAAATTCTTCACATGGATCTTTTTGGACCAGTAGGAACTGTAAGTCTAGGAGGGAAGGTATACGGATTTGTTATTGTGGATGATTTCTCTAGGTTCACTTGGGTTAGATTTCTTTTTCATAAAAGTGAATCATTTGAGGAATTCAGAAATTTTTCAACTTGGATTCAGAGAAAATTAGGAATGTGAAATAATGTCTATACAAAGTGATCATGGAGGAGAAATTGAACTCACATTTGAAAATGAAAATCAACTTGAAGAGTTTTTTACAAAACCTTTATTGATTTTGAGGAGACTTTGCCCCTTTAGCAAGAACTTGAGGCTAGGTGTTATTGATTGCCTTTGCCCTAAAAAACAAAATGTTTTTGCAACATTGATGTTTATGGATGTTTTGCCTTTTTGATTTTGTGTATTTTTTTTGTGTATTTTTGAATGAATTTGTTTTTGAGTGTAAAATTTTTTATTACCCAAATTTCTGTGTTTTATAGTTTGGTTTGATTTTCTTAAATTAAAATTAAAAAAGGCAAAAATTGGAGGAAATTGTCCGGGACGACTTTTGGTTCGTACTTGGACGATGTGAAAAAAGTTGGTTTGCGTGCATTTTAAAGAAATTTGGAGAGGAAATATTTTTTAATCAAATTCGTCTGTATGATATAAATATCGTCCAGGAAAAATCTTTTGATGATTTTTTCAAATGCAATGAGTACGAATTTGAATGCTAAGCGGAGATTTAAATAAGACAGTTTTTAATATGGATTTCGTTTGAGTACGAAATTTTGGTTCGTCCAAACCAAATATATGTCGTTTCAGTATAGGGACGGTTTTCAAAAGACATTTAAAACGAATTAATTTTGATCGTCTGTACGAACTTTTGTTCGTATGTACGATCGGTCAAGTCAAAGGTCTGTACGAAGGGACGCATCGTAAGTTGTGTTGATTACGAAAAGCCGTTACATTTTGGACGAATTTGATCGTCTGTACGAAATAATGTTCGTCCAGATGAACGATTATTTTCATCCAGGACGAACCTTCTTCGTCCAGGACGAACGTATCGTTTTTCTTTAAATATGAAGGCTTTCTAACTTAACAATCACACTTTCAAACTTCTCTTTCAATCCCTTTGTACTTTAAATTGTCAATGACCTCCTCAAGCAAAAGACAAAAGATGTTAGCGAAGAAGCCAAATAGGAATGCCTCGGAAAACTTCCTTTCTAAAGCAAATGAGGAATCATTTCCTCGTTTTGCTTCCGCAAAAATCACTCCATCTCGCATCTTAATTCAAAGCGAGATAAATTTTAAGGTAATACACCTTTTTGACTCAACCCAATTCCATTTCATCCTGTCTCTCGTCCATCTCTACAACAAGCAAACTTTTCTCTATTTTCTAGCCAACATGAGTTTCAACTCTGACCACTCTTGCATTAGATCCTTTGTCTTCAAGCAACAAGTAGAAATCACTAAGCATGACATTGGTGCATTTCTAAACCTTAGGACTGAAGGATATAGAGCCCATACCTTAATATGACTGAAAAAACATATTTAGATGGGATGAAGTCAATAGTACAATTAAAAAAAAGTGGTCTAAACTATCATGTTGCTAGAGTTTCTGGGATGACCAAAAATGCCCGTATCATCCAGCATATCCTTAGATCTTCAATCATTCCTAAAGCTGGTGATAGGATAAACATAACCCCTCTCCTTTCTGTTCTAACCTTTTTGATTTTGGATCGTCAACCTATCGACGAAGCCCAACTCATCATAGATCATCTCTATGGGCTTTCAGAAATAGGACATGCTGAACAGAAGAGGGAAAAAAATATTTCTTTGGGACATTTAGTTACCTACATTTTGGAGAAGAAATATAATTTTGGTGAATCCTGATGAAGAATATGAAGAGCCATTTTATTATAATGATGCATCCTTCAAATTGCTCTTCAGGGAGGAAAAAGAAAAAGAAAAAGCACATGCTAGTGGTTCAGAAGAAGAAGAAGGAGAAGGAGCGCAAACCTCTGCACCTCAGTCAGATTATCAGAATCTGATTAAGAGATTTGATAGATTAGAGACTCATATTGATCAAATGTTTGATCAATTTGATGCTCAACTTGTGCAGCAACAACATGACATTGGTATAATTAGAAATGAAGTACATGATATCAATACCAATGTAATGTTGATGGCCTCCTACTTCAACCTTTTCGGTGGCATTCCTCCTCCTCCTCCTCCAGAACAGTAGAGATGATTTTCTGTGTTTTGTTGTTCTTGTGTTGTATTTTTTTTTATGTATTAGTTTCTCATGTTTTTTATGTCTTGTTGTGTTAGTGCTTATGTTAAGTGTTTGTTTGTATTTTCTTTTAAAGTTGTATTTAGATATTATGAAATGTGTAATCCTTTCATAAATATCAATGCATTTCGTATTTGTTTCAATGTTGTTTTGTTATTGAAATGTGGTTAATTTTTATGAATTTCATTAGTATTATTTAATCTTCATAGTGCTTAAATTAGATTGTAATTTGAGATTATCTACATTAGAAAATCTAGTCTTTCTAAATTTAAAAAGTTATTTATAACTTGTTATAATTAGAATTTTTAAATCCATGTCTATTCATTTAGACTACATAAAAGTTAAAATTATTATTGCAATTTAAATATTTTTCTTATTTTGTATTTCCTTGCTCAAATAATATTTATGCACTTAGAAATATTTGAAATTTTAGATTATTGATTTTGGAAAGAATTGGTCTAAATTACTCTTGAAAAAATTGTACTAAAAGTACAAAAATCAAAAGGAATGTGCAAAAGGTTCGCAAATATGAAAAAGAGGCACAAAATCAGCCCAATATCAAAAGATGCACAAAAATGTGCTAAAAAATTTGAAAAAGATGCGCAAAGCGCCACATGTGGTAATTCTCTTCTTTCCAAATTCTTTCAATCTCTAAATTCAAATTGATCTTATGTTCATTTATATTCTTTTGAACATTGTAATATAAAATTTTTTCTTCATCTCTCTTGTAATGATTTTCTATATTGAAATGTCTAAATTGAATCATGTCTTTGCTAAATTTTTCTTACTTACAATGTTATATCACTTTTTAAATTTCCTGAATTTCTATGATTGACCTAATGTTTTTAGTTTTAAAATTGCATACCTTGTATCAATCACCATTTAGATTAAATGTTCAAATGAATTTTCATACAATTACTTACATTTCTTGTCTATTTCTTCTTCACTTTTTGTTGTTGTCAAAAAGGGGGAGAAATCTTTATGTTTGTATATTATTGTGTTCTTTATGTTTGTATGTTATTATGTTTGTTTTGTGTGTTTGTTTTGTGTGTCTGAAAAATAAAAATTATAAAATTTTTTCTTGATTTAAATTGCCTCCTTATTTTCATGTATTCATCAATTCAGGGGGAGTTTAGGAGATAGAAAGATTTGTTTAAATTGAAATCATACAAATAATAATTGTTTTGCCATCATCAAAAAGGGGGAGATTGTTAAGATAGTTGCTATTTGCATGCATTACATTTTTGGCAACTTATAAAGTTTTGATGATTTCAAACATTATTGTTCAAATGTGTAGTTATCTCCTAACAATATTGGAAGAATTGTATTTGTTCTTTGTGTGTACTAACATTTCAGGGAAAAAGAACTCCAGACTACGAAGACTTCAAATTAAAATCAGCATGAGATACCTTGAAATTTTTGAAGCTTGCACTTTGCTTAGAAATCAAATTGAAAGGGAGTGATTGTAACTTGAGTGAATAAAAACATGCACACACAAATAAGGAGATCATATTAATTTTGTATTGATCGTACAGGACGATTTTCGTTCGTACTGGACGATCAGACAGTTATCTCCTATAGAGCATATGGAACGAATAGGAACTTGGCTCTTTTCTAAGTCCTATTCGTCCAGGACGAAATTAATTATCGTACAGTACGATTGGCTCTCTGTAAAATTTTCGTCCAGACGAAATTAATTATCGTACAGTACGATTGGCTCTCTGTAAAATTTTCGTCCAGACGAAATTAATTATCGTCCAGTACGATTGGCTCTCTGTAAAATTTTCGTCCAGACGAAATTAATTATCGTACAGTACGATTGGCTCTCTGTAAAATTTTCGTCCAGACGAAATTAATTATCGTACAGTACGATTGGTTCTCTGTAAAATTTTCGTCCAGACGAAATTAATTATCGTCCAAACGATTAACCGACTTAGGACAGTTTTCAGCAGTTTCTAGATTCGACCTTGTAATAACCGTTCGTACTGGACGAACCTAGTTCGTACAAGACGATCAGCTGTACGAAGACATTTCGTACACATATTCAAATGGGGTCGTTTCAGATCGTTTAAGTAAAATCGTCCAGGACGATCCACGATCGTACAGGACGATCCACTGCGTACAGAATTGAAAACTTGCAGTTTTTGGGCGGTTTTTCTTGTCTTTTGTATAAATAGCCCAAATTAGACTGCCACCCAATCTTTTTGTCATTTTGATCTTCGTGCCTCTTGAGAGAATAGCCAAGGAGAGAAGTGAAGAGAGCATTCAAGGGAGGATTCCTACCATAGAAGCAAGAAGGCTTCATTTGGATTTCAAAGGTAAGAGTCTCTACTTGTGAATTGGATTACTT